>CM053507.1:92710384-92845458 GCA_028627145.1 Eidolon dupreanum
GCAGTTGCAACTTGTGTGGACTTCTTAGTCCAGCTTTCCCTTACGAGTACTTTAATACCCGCTGAGCTCGGGTGCCTGGAGATTGCCTAGGTCTGGCTGTACACTTACCTCTGTTGGGAAGGGCCCTCAGCTCTCAATCATCCTCCTCTTTGCCCCAACTTGGATTTGCCTCCGAAGCCTCTACTTGGGTACTATATCCTCTCATAATTCTTGATCCTTCCATCTGGTTTGGGTCCTTCTTCTTCTTCTTCTCAAAGTTCTGTGCTTCTCCCAAATCAGAAGATGATCTCACTCTATTGTAATTACACCTGTACATCCCTGTTTCCTCAATTAACTGGTCAGCTTCCTGAAGACAGATACCAAGCTATGTCTTTCCAGCCTCAGTGCTCTGCATGTACACAGACTATAATTTGGAACAAATTAACATATCTTTACACAGAGCAGGGAACTGATATTACATAGAAATTAATGGTATGGTCTTTTGCCACCTGCTGGCTGTGTGACTTTAGGCAAATCATTTAAACACTGTGAGGCATAATTTTATGTTTTATAAAATGAGAATAATAAAATACCTTCTTTATAAGGAAGTTTTGAGAATTTGGTTGATTTTCGACATTAAAAATATTTAGCCCTAAATTACCACAAGCAATATGAGCTCAAAGACTGTTATCTATGATAATAATAACAGTAATTAATAGCTATGAGAGTTATTATTATTATCATCTCTTCATGTTTTTTCTCCTTGGAGTCAGGATTTCTACCTCGGTCAGGTAAGAATCTGAGGCAAAGAGCCAGCTGCCTTTTTCCTCCACCACAAGCCAAGAGTCCCACCTAAGAGCCTCATGGCCTTGGGCCATCTGATTACTCTTGTATCTTGGATATCCCTCTCTGGCTTTCCTCCCACTTGCCTCAGGAGGACTGATAGAGTTGGCTAGAAATAGGAGCCTTTGCTTTCTGGCTGATTACACAAGGTGTTTCTGCAAAGAGATATGTCAAGCTCCTCAGTCTCATTATAAGCTTGTGTTGGCTCCCCTTTCTATACATTGTTCTCTGTGGTTTTTATTATAGCTTATATTCCAGGGCAAAAAAGTTCTATGGTGCCAAGAATAAAGATTCTGAGAGGTAGCTGGAGCATGGGGGCTTTCAAAAGTTGTAAAACAATGTGCTAATTCTTCTCTAGGGCCTGTGTGTTACTGCTTAATTCTCCTCCAGAAAACAAGTTCAAGAGGATATCTCCTGGAGGCTCCATGAGACTTTACCAATCCCCAGGGAAAAGCTGATCCTAAGGCAAAGGTGCAGCTTTCTATAGAGAAGAGCAAAGTTTGATCCTGACAATCAAATACCATTTTGACAAATGTCAGGCTGGAATGCGATAGAGGTCTTCTCTAATTATAGTGTAGACCAACACTTATTCCCTTATCCACCGTTCTGCCAAGAACTTGTTACCTCATTTTTTATCTTCAGAAAGATCCAACAATTTGGACACAAGATCACATATTATTTGGTATGTATATATTTTTTAATATTGACCCACTTTTCTGTGACCCAATATTTATTGAATGAATACTTGTTATATAAGACTCTTTATTAAAAGCTTTATATCTCTTATTTAATCATAAAATACTATGAGATAGTTATTATTGCTCTCATTTTACATATGAGAAAACAAACTTAGCAAAGGTAAATGATTTGTCAAAGAACAAAGTCATTAAGATGTGGAGAGGAGAATTATTAATAATACTTTCTAACTTCAAGCTTTTAAAGAGTAAGCAAGACTCTCAGTAACATTTTCTGTAAGAAAGTATGTGGCTAGATATGCAAACAGGCATAAGACATGGAACTAGTAATTTCTTATAAAAAATTACTTACTGTTTTGTATAAATAATCAACTATGGATATCAACTAAATTAGATATATCTCATATATATCTATATCAACATATAGATATAGATATCAACATATAAATATGTAGATATAGACATAGGGATAGGGACAGAGAGAGGAGAGAGGAGAGATGAGAGACAGAGACAGAGAGGCAGAGAGAGACAGAGAGAGAGAATCTCAGATAGAACACCATTTCAAGTCAGAAGCCCAAGATCCAGTCCTGGTTCTGCCATCAGTGTAGGAAAGTTACTTAACCTTCCCTGCCCTTGGGTGTCATAAACCCAAAGGTCTGGGAACCACCAGACTAGGTGATCACTAGTTTTCTTTTTAGCTTCAAAATTTTATCTTCTTATTAAACCACAAGTGATATTTAACTGACTCTAAAGTAGAAAGGAAGAAGAAAATGAAAAGGTTAATTCCTTTTTTTTCTTATTTAGTTCAGCATTTCCCCAAATGTGTTCTCTGAAAGACAGTCCCTGGCAAGATATTATAGCTATTCCACCAGAAAAGGCATTCTTAGTCAAATGAGTTTAGGAAACAATAGATTTAAAAAGCTGAACAGTTTTGTTGGGAGTGGGAAGGTAGATGGGGTAAAAGGGGTCAAATATGTGGTGACAGAAAGAAATCTAACTATGGGCGGTAGACACACAATGCCATATATTTATGTGCCTTACTGTTGAATTGTATGCCTGAAACTTACTGGATTTTGTTAATCAATGTCACCATAATAAAAATAAATAAATAAATAAATAAATAAATAAATAAATAAATAAATAAATAAATAAGAAATAATAAAAATAGATAAAAAGCTAGATAGTTTTCTTAACTGAGAAGTTTTCAGAACCTGTAAAATTCTCATGTTTATTGTAACTCCTCCAAAGCAGACAAAGTCTGAATGCACCCCAAGTTATTGATAGGGAGCAGATGCACTGAGGACAGTGTACCTATTCCTGGAACACAATCTGAGAAAGTCAACTTTAGCTAACAGAAACTTCTCAGTAGCTTTCATAATAAAGAAAAAATATAGCATTAGAGACATGGAGACTTGCCATTTATTTTATAATATTAACTAGGGATATTTTCAAAAATTACAAAATAAACCTGAATGAAAATACTTCAGATTAAAGTGCAATGGACTAGACAAATTTTTGTGGCTGTTTTGACAACTTTTTTTTTACTATAACAAATAAAGGAAAATTGTGTGAGGAGATTTGTATCCAGTGAATATAACATGATAATTAAAAAGCACTTGGAATTTGCAGAAGTATGTGGTAACAAAATTGTGGCTATCATCCCTATAGCAACTACAAAGTAAATTAAAGCTACCTGTAGCTATTGAGGCTGAGAAACCCCCCAGACTCTTCTCAAAAAGTATGTCCTTGTTAAATATTTTAGCAGCAGAAACAATTAATTCTGAATGTTTGTGGTTCATAATTAATTTATTGAAAGATTTTTTTTTTAATATATCAAGGAACAAAATTATTGATAAAAGAAAAAATCTATTAGTGTGTACTTGTTTTTATTTGTCTTTACACAACTATCTAATTGGAGTTGAGAAGGTTTACTTAGCCTTTTTAATTGTTTTTTACATGATCATGTGAAATATCAACTAGCCAAATCCTCAGCCTTCACAAGTTCTAGATTCAACTTTCACTTGACACACTGAGGCAAGAACAGTTTTCGTTCACTTGAGACAAGACGAACTTAGGGCAAACTATCAGAGGGAGGACCTAGGAAGGATCTTTGGAATAGTCTGAAACTAACAACCTCTTTTTCTGACTCTATACACACCAAGTTTTTGACAAGCCTGGGGCTCTGCATTACTTCCAATATTTTCCATTATGACTGTATGATAAAGTCCAGCCTGTTTTTCATAATCCTGCTGACTACAGCAGTCTGCAACTATTAAAAGCCTTCACAGACCTGGAGTTGGCTTAGAAAAGTGCCTTTGCAAAAGAACAAAAAGTAACATTTACATTCAAAGACAGGAGAGAAGCAGACTCTTGTTTTGGTGCTGATGGACTGAAAAAGATTGTTTTGGGGGTCTAAATTTCAAATTTTTTATTTTCTTCTGAAATTTGTAAACAAAATACCAACACTAAAATGAGGGCACTTGAGCCAGGAAAGGGGGGAGTGTCTTGTCCAGCAGATCAAACCCTCTTCCAAACTCCACTGAAAAGAAGTGTCTGTGAACTAGCACATGACCCTACGTGGTATGCCATGCGTGTCTAGAATCCCTCAACCTCCAAGTTAACAGATATGTGTGAGGTTTACACCAAATTTTCAGATTTCAGAATTAGCTTCTTTTAAACTTTAAGCTAATACTGGTTTAGTCTCTGGGGAGGGAGATAAAAATACTAAACAACTCTTTTTAACAGACTACATTACCCATTAATACAATATGACTCAATATATAAATATTGTAGTTTGAAACTATACCATTCAAGCTACTTTGAACATCTGCTAAGCCTAATAAGAAGCCAGTTTTAATTTTTGCAATAAAGAGATCCAATTGAAAAGTAAATCACAGAGGGGAAAAAAGTAAAAGTTTAAGCAACTCCATACATTTGAACTTTGACTCTCTGAAAAACTCTATTCCCCCCCATCCAGTAAAGCAAATCACACTTAACATCAACATTTAAAAACTAGTACCTCTTAAAAAGTATTTTTAAAATGCAAAACATCAGAGCTACTTGCCTTTTGGCAATTTCTGTGCATTTCCCAGGGCTAGTGCAATACTTCCACAGAGAAGTAGACACCCCAAGCTGGAGAGCATGTTGCATTTGCCACCTCACACGGGGAGTGATGCTGGTGGGGGTCCCGCAACCTTGGAGCTGCATTTAAGTGGACTCTCCCAGTGACAGAGGCGGGCGGCTGCACTTAGCTGTGCTATGGGCTTACTCACAGGGGGTGGAGACAAAATGACATCACACCCTTTCTCACACACACCAAAAAAAAAAAAAAAAAAAAAAAGAAAGAAAGAAAGCACAACAGCAATAACATATCATCACATTTCCTCCTAGGTTATAACTGTCTCTTCTCTTCCCTCTGTGATATAAAAGTTGAAATTATGGTCAGTCCATATTGTGAAAGAAAAAGTACTTAGGCAATTTTGAAACATTTGATGAACTATTTTGAAAAGTCTAGAAAAGACATACTTAAAACCATTGGAATGTTAAAAATATAAAATGAAACCTTATTAGGAAGGAAGCTGTTTTTAATTATCTAGTACACCAATCCAATTCTTCTTTTAAATGGAGTAAACTCATAAAAATATACTTTAAACAATTCTGAAGTTTTAATATTATGAGAAACATTTAAGAGTAATTCGCTACACAACTATTCATTATACAGAGAGAGATGCATACAGATTCTACAGATATAGATGTTTAGTTCACAATTCACTATCCATGGTTGATCCACAGTTCTGGGCCATATTCTGTAACAGTATCTTTACCTATATTATTGTAATTCAATCTTCACAATGGCTGTACAGGAGATATAGCACTATCTTCACTATATCAGTGAGCAAAACTGAGGCTTAAACAGGTTAAGTGTCCTAACCAAGCTCTGTATTCTAATAATTAATAAGTTGATGTGCTTTAGAGTAGAACTGACCAGAATTTAAATTTGGATGTTACGTGCCTTTGAACAAATGTCTCCATCTGTATCTTATCAACATGGCTTACATTTAAGTGCTGGTTCTATGTCAGGAACTGATCTGATCAGTTCACATATATTAAAACATTTATTTCTCAAAATAACCTAGGAGGCTGTCATTGTCATCACTGTACAGATAAAGATAAAAAAAAAAAAAAAAAAACTGGGCACAGAGAGGTTAAGTGACAGGCACATCACAGTGCTAGTAAGCAACAGGGCTGGCATTTTAATGAGGCAATTTTAACCCCAGAGCTTCTACTCTTAATTAGTAAACTTTAAATTCTAAAATAGAGATGATAGTACCAATTTCATACATTTGCTGGCAGGATTTCTGGGTAGTACTCACTGTAGTGCCCGACCCACAGGAAGCATTTAATAAATAACAGCTACTTCAAACAACAACTGTAATGACCATAATAAATCAGCCAATTAGGTAGAACTATGATTCTAACCTGGGTATTTATACCTCCAAAGCCAATGTGTATCCTCTCTCCCTGACATCAAATCATCCTGAACATAGGTGTTGCTGGAATGGCTGAGTTAATAAAGTGCTTTAAATGTTGTCTGTACATTTATATCAACTCTTGGAACTAGCTTATTTCATGGGGTTGCTGTAGCTGAACCAAAACAGTAAGAGAAAAATGGAATAACACTGGTGAAATGAAATTCAAGTCAGAAAACTTACCAGAGAAAAAAGAATAGAAAAGACAGCCCCGTACTACAAATAAAGCATGAGAAGGCACATTGTTAAAGTCATTTAGAGCTGGCCCAGTCTAAGCTTTCACCATCGGAATGCTCTGGCACTGGCTATGGAGGGGATTGGGTTATTTAACAGGTCCTTTTCATGTCTAATTTTTTACTTGAATAGGCAGCTCTCTCAAACCTGAGTTTGGACATTTATCCAGCTGGCACTGCTGATTCTGCTCCTATATGCCATTGCCATTAAGTTAAGCCAGTGAGGCCAGTAGGCTAGCAGAAATGACAGGTTTCTGAAGGGGGAAAAACAGCAGAAATATTGAAAAGAAGGCTGGTTCATCAAAACAGCATGAGGGGCTGGTCTGAGGGTTAGGTCATGGAATTAAGAAATCAGTCTCTCTGCTTGGCCTGCAGGCTAAGTCTCGTCTACATTAGTAATCATTATTTGTGGTTTGGAATGAACTGGGAGCTAATGAGAGGAGGCATGAAGAAACAGACCATGTCACAGGACGCATTCACCTTCTCAATGAATAAAAAGTTTGCTGTCATGCCTGAGTCCCAACCCAAATACTCCAGACAAATAATCCAGAAGAACATAAGTGCCTTGCCACATGGAATAAAACTTCAGGGCTGTGGTCATGTAATCACTGGAGGATTTAAGGCCATTTTCAAGAAAGAACTGCCCTCTGATCTTGGGTGCACTGGAGACAATAGCTGAGCAGTAATTTGTGTAACCCTGTTAGGTCTCAATTGTCATGAGAGAACACTAAGCCCTGGTTCAAATGCCTCTGCAGGCACTTGTGTCTGTATTTATCTGGAAATATAGAAATGTAAAGCTTGTGAGATCATAGAATACTGAATTAGTTGTCACCAATACCTGTAAAACATTATTTTACACATTTATTCAAACCCACAAAATGTACAATATGGAGAGTGAAACAATATAAAATATGGACTCTGGACGATAACAATGTGCCAAGGTAGGTTCATCAATTGTCACAAATGTACCACTCTGGTGCGGGATGCTGGTAATGCAGAAATCAGTGGGTATGAGGTATATGTATCTCCCCATGTGTGGGGACAGGGAGTAGGTATATGGAAAATCTCTGTACCTTCAGTTCATTTTGCTGCAAACCTAAAACTACTCTAAAAAAATTCTATTAAAATTCTTGTTGAGAGAACACTTAGAAAGAACTGCTGGAAAAAACACATAAAATATATGTGTATTTTCTCTCTATTCTGTGAAGGCAGGAACCATGCCTGTTTTGTTTATTACTGTGCACAGTACATATGAAAGAATGCAGTAAGTATGATGAGTAAGTATCAAATGAAGCACAGTTCATCAATTCCTCCAGAGAGTCTAAAGATTAGTTCTAAATCAAGCCAGAGAAAGCTAGACTATGACTGGATTGTATAATTTCTCGGAGACAGTTCTCTAAGAGTCCCTCATGTTTCTATACATATTATGAGAAAGAGGCACTGATTCCCTGTGCTTCAGATTATCTTTTCAAGAATATTGGTACAGTAAACAGCCTTGGAAGATAAAAGTTTGTTCACTGTCCCATATAATAAAGGTAATATCTTCCTCTGGGGCAAAGGGAACACATACTCACTTCCTATAATCAAAGATGAAGTTCCCTAAGCTCAGGGCTCCTTTCCTGTAATGTAACCTGAGGCATGTGCAGGTAACACCTACACCTCCTATGGGATTTGGGGCTCCTAGAACTGGCACAAATGCAGATATTCAGGCTACTGCTATTACTGTGAGTAAATAAACAGTCCTTTGTCTTTGACCCAGGAGTCTTGTGTCTCCTGCCAACATCCATGAACTGTGCATGTTAGCTTGCACATATAGTAAAATATCAACCCTTCGTAGTTCTTGGAAATGGGATTGGCTCACTCCAAAATATTTTATTAGACAATCTTTGATATAATTCCATCATCTACATTCACATCCATTATAAGAATCAGCCATGAAACTATTGTGCACAGAAGAGTGTTGCTAGACATTGCTTATTAAATCATGTAGTCTCCTCATTATAAAAACTCTGGAGAAAAAAAACTGTTTCATATGGGAAAAAAAGTTGTAATTTTTCCTGAGCAACTGTACTTATTTTGTGACACAGTAACTAGGTTTCTTGTTCTGTGATGACTGCTAGAAAACCAGAGCCAAATGTGTCCCCCGCCCATACTAAGTGTATAATTCTTTGTGATATGCATGTTTTGGCATCATTCCTGACTTTATTTTTCATTCCCACCCTTATTTGTTTCTTATTTTACTTGGAGTCTTAATTTATGCAGTTTTTTAAGTTGCTTTCATTTTTTTTCTGGAGTAAGGTGAAGGATAAACAAACACAGGAGTTGCGTCAAAAACGTGTCAAATTTGGTAAATGGGAATCCGGGAACTGGTTCTCAATGCTTTCTTTCCTATGCAACAATAGACTCTCATGGAATTTTGGTAAAATGATTATATAGCATCATTTCTTTATATATATTTTTTCTCTTTGAGAAAGTAGGTAAAGGCAGGAGGACATTTAGGACACTACTCTAAATGAGTGTCGTATTTTTCAGTCATTCATTACTTTTTAAGTGTTCAAGGTTAACTCCATTATTTCAAACAAGACTTCCACTAAAACTAATAAATTTTTCAAAGCTTAGAGGTAAACTCTGCAGTCATCTTACTTATCAGTTATCATTCTTTAGTCTCTCAAATACAAGGTTGTACTGTGAGACTTTTTTAAAGGCTTGTATATCTACAGGTAACAGTATGCAAAGATATGCTGCGATTTTCTAGAAATTGCTAATAAAAATTTTTATTATTACTCTTATTTGAAAAAAGAAACCCAGTATTCTATGTTTTCAGCCCAAATGTTGTTTCTATAATTACTGAACTGAACAAGATCAGTGATCCAATTGAACACATATCCTGCTCCAATGGGGGTACATTTGGCCAGAGCATGAAGGTTTTTTTCCCAATGCTTTTTATATATTGCAGTGAAGTATTGCCCCTTAAATACCTAAGTGATGCTTGCAGATCACTTAGCTCCTCTAAAAGTGTCTTGGCCTCTAGATTTTTGGCTTCATAACTTGAAGTAATTAGTAAGTTATGCTTATAAAAGAGTATAAAGAATTCTTTCCTCCTACTATGTTGAAAACTTCTTTAAGACCTAAATTATACATCTCTGAGCTATGAGGCTTGCCTTTATTGTTTTCTCTAAATTCTCCTTTCTTTGCAGAGGTACCAAGTACTGAGCTGGGCTTGCATAAGTGGAGGGAATATCTCTTACCTAAGCTTCGAATAGTGAAAAAATTGAAGGCATCAGTGCTGAGTGGGAAATATAAACCAATAAACCAGAGTAAGGACTCTGAACGGGAAGATTTGTCAGAGGAGGTCCTGAACGTAGCATACGACATCAGGGAGTCCAAGAGCATGAGTAATGTAAGCAGGTGGCAGGTGACAAGTGAGAGAATGGTGGTCCTAAGAATATATTCTAAAGGGGCTTTTGCCAGCAGGCTGACATTTACACATTATTGCATGTGGTATATGGTAGGCCTGATGTGTTTTAAAGGCTAGAATGGAATAGCCATGATCACAGTTTCCTAAACAACAGAGTCCGGATTTTTTTACTCTACTATTTAATTGAAGTGACACTTCTCTGGACACTGCCCAACTTCACTGCATTGTTTTTGGTTGTTTTGGATGACCAGGCTGCAAGCAGAGTTAATTAAATGCTTTAAAAATATTGCATTTTGAGATTGAGAATTATATCATATAATAATGTCTCTTAATAAGAGAATAAACAGAGATAAGAAAATGAAAAAGAAGAACCCCATTGAAGCAAATTAGGATACCTTTCTCTCACAAGACAGGCATTTGTGGGTTGTTTTGGCTATAGCTACTGAGAAATAAAATATAGAACGGTAATCAAAGAGAAAGACACATTCTAAATCTAATTTAAAAATACACACTGATACAAAAAGTAAAGACGCAGTAAATACGTCTAAAGTGAGAATAATAAATTATTCTTAGAAAATGACAGATCACAATAGTTGAATAATTTGAGTATTTAAAATAATCACTGACAAGGACAAAAGTGCACAAAGTTTTAATATGTGATGTTCTGTGTTTTAACTTTGTGACACTCTATTTTCTTCTAATCTCTATCTCTACTCCAGCTTAAAAAAAAAACTTGTGTTTGAAGTTCAGGAAAAAAGTAATTTTATGTGATAATTAATGCTTTAAAGATATTGTAAAATCAAGTCTGAGAATTATATTGTGTAATAATGTCTCCAATGAGAGAATAAACAGAAATAAGGAAATGAGAAGAATTTACTTGATTTGTACTTGTGGTATTCAATATAGTAGCCATTAGCCACATGTGACTATTTAAATTTAAATTTTAATTAACTAAAATTGCTGTTCTTCAATCACAGTAACCACATTTCAAGTGCTCTGTAAGTCATATGTGGCCAGTGGTTACCATATCAGACAGTACAGATATAAAATATTGCAGTTCTGTAGTACAGCATTGATCTTGACCATATTAACCAGCTACCGACTCTACTAATGGAAAATGATCAACATTTATATTTTGAATGATAATTTAATGAATGAATGAAGGATTGAATGAATAACTCTCTTTTGGTTCTTTATCTCTTCTTTCAAAATAAATATATGTTTATTATCTTCTTTGTTAACTTTAACTCATATAGGATGTTCTCAAACTAAGAAAATAAGGAGCACAATGGAATTTCACCTATAAATTTGCAGCTCTTGGAGTATCAGGAAGCCATCACTGGGAATGGAATCTAGGGTTGCTTGCAAGATATATCAAAGTGGCCCAACCATCTTGGTTGCCAACCCAACAGCCAGTCTCCTCACCCTTTTTCCTCTCTGAGTGAACTTGCCTCTCCTGGTAGAGGATGGTTTGGGAAGGCTATGTGAACAAGTTCTAGCCTATAAATTTAAAAGAATTTTGCTAATGTACTTCTAGCAAAGATATATTTCTCTAATGAAAATAAACTTAGAAGAAAATAGCTCTTTCTTACCCCCTTTTTCCTGCTTTGAATATTACTAAACAGGAAGGGATGCTTAGAGGTATGGCAGCCATCTTGTGGCCGTGAGAGAAAGATCTAGAAAAGTATAAAAAAGCTCACCTAAAGTCCTTATGCTATCGACCCTGGGACTAATCCTGGAGTGGCCTGTAAATGGACTTGCTATAGAGAAATTACATAGTAAATAAACAAAGTTATATTTGTTTAAGCCACTTCTAGTCAGATAATTTGATATTTGCACCTCTTTGTATCTCAATTTCTTCAGCAAGTGAGGATAGTTTTCTCTACCTCAGAGGGTTATTGTGAGGATTAAATGGCTTAATACATGTAAAATGCTTAGACTAGTGCCCGGCCCATGGCACGCAGTCAGTCACTATTGTCTACTGGTGCTTTGGTGGTGGTGGTAGTGGTGGTTATGATTCTTGCAGCTGAAATTATGTGGCCACTTCACATGATACTGAAGACCATTCCACAATGCAGGCCTGCTCCTCTACAGAGACATGAATTCAGAAGCCAGCAAATGTACAGAAAAGACTGAACTAACTTCTCTGAAAGACCCTTTTCCAAGTACTTGATTTGCTACTGAAGACTAATTGGGGCATTGAATGAAACTATTATTCAAGTATTTTCTAAAGTGATATTTTCAACAGAATTGTATGTGTTAGACCTGCCAAAAGCTTAGGCTCACTGTCCTCAATCCAGTATCTTGAAAATGTATGAACAGTTCAAAGTAGCATCTTACTATCTAAAATATCCTTTTAAAAAGTCGAATTATATGTGCAGTGTAAAGACCACTCCTAAAATTTCTTTTTCCTAAAATAAGCCTATAGTGCTTCTCTCCTATTGTCATATTTACAATAACTTTGTTCTCATTTTACGAAATAAATGCTTTTTTAAAAAAAAGTCAAATTATATTAGTATATTCTTCCTCAAATCAGACTCTCCTATTTTATTATTTTTTATTTTATTTTAACAGCTTTATTGAGGTATAATTGACATATAATAAACTACATATACTTAAATTATACAACTTGATGAATTTTGACATGTTTTCACCTTTGAAGTCCTCACCATAATCAAGATAATGAACATTTCCATCACCTCCAACAGAATTCTTATCTCCCTTTTCAATTCCACCCTCCTTCCTTTCCACCCCAACCCTGCCACAAAAAGCATTGATCTGCTTTCTATTACAGTACTTCAGATTGCATTTTCTAGAGTGTTGCATAAATGGAATCACTATGTACTCTATTTTTTACTGATTTCTTTCACTCAGCATAATTGTAATGAGATTCACCCATGTTGGAACATGTCTCTGTGGTTCACCCCTTTTAATTGCTGAGTGGTATTCCATTGAGTAGCTATACCACAATTTGTTTTTCCATTCACCTGTGGATAGACATTTGGGCTATTGCCAATTTTAGCTATTACAAATAAGGCTGCTATGAACATTGGCATACCTGTCTTTGTAGGGATGTATGATTTCATTTCTCTTAGATAAATACCTAGGAGTGGAATAGCTAGTTCACATGGTAGGTTTTTGTTTAAATATCTAGAAACTGCCAAAATTTTTTCCAAAGTGGAAGCACCATTTTACTTTCACACAAACAATGTATGAGGCTTCCATTTCCTACACATTTTTGCCATCACTTGCATGTCAAGACTTGTACATTTTAACCATTCTAATAGGTACAGTGGTATCTCATTTTTATTTTAATTTGCATTTCCCTAATTATGAATAATACTGAACATATTTTCATATGCTTATTTGTCATCTGTTTATCATTTTTGTGGTGTCTGTTCAAAATCTTTTGCCCACTTTTGGTTGTGGGCTGGGGGAAGGGTCGAGAGTTCTTTATGCATTCTAGACAAAAGTCCTTTGTAAATATTTTCTCCCTATTTACAGCTTGTCTTTTTCTTCTCTCAATAGTGTCTTTTTAAGTTCTTAATTTGGGAGAAGTCTGATTTGTGCAATTTTTCTGTTATGGATTGTGTTATTGGTGTCATAGCTAAAAATCTTTTGCCTAATCCAAGGTAATGAAGAGTTCATAGCTTTAGGTTTTACATTTAAATCCATGATACGTTTTGAGTTGATTTTTGCATATGGTATGTGGTTTGGATCCAGGTTCATTTCTTTGCATACAGAATATATGATATTCTTGAATACAATACTCTATAATTAGGATTTCTGTCAAAATTAGAGTCAGAAACTAATAATATTGGCCAGAATTAGACCTTCTGGATTTAGCAGCTGTTTGAGTAGGATGATGGTGATGGCGATGGCGATGGTGATGGTGATGGTGATGTCGATGATGATGATGATGATGATGATCATAATCATGATAGTGATAGTGATGGTAATTTTGGTAAATAAGAGCTATTGTTTATTAGATTTTCAACACTTTTTTCTAAAACCTTTCCTCCCAGTTTATTTCTAGAAGAGCTCATCTCTCTGTCATCAACACTTGCGAAATTCACTCAGGAAAAATAAAAAATTAAATGATTTAATTATTCCTCTAGCATTTCTCTGGGAGCACTCAATTTTTTAATTGTTTCTCAAACAATACATTTTTACATTCTCAAATTCTCATTAACAACCCTGTAAAAAGTTTGAGATAAAGATGGCATAATTCAAACAACTTAAAAGCCTTGCCCAAAGAACAGAGTCTATTGTGTAGCTCAGGGGTTCACAAACTTTAGTGTGCATCATAATCTCCAGAGGGCTTAAAATACAAAATTTCTTCTTTCATTTATTATCTTATATCTGCAATTATATTTCAGAGAATTCTTTTGGATGCAGGGGGAAAAGTAAAGATCTCTTAGAGGGATAATATTGTGAGATAGCATATTACCAGCCATTATACCTTAGAGTTTATGACGACATTTAGGACAAATTGGAGGATGGAAAAAGAGAAGACTGGGTTTTTGAGAGGAGTGAAGATTGAAAGGTGTACAGGAAGTTGAAACCAGGATCATCCTAAGAATTTGAGTGGAATACAGATCTATGCTAATCCTAAAAGACATTAAATATGCAGAGAACATTACTTTCCCACCCCCTTTTCTTTTAAATCCATCCATTCATCTAACTATCATTCCTTCTAGCTCATTTTCAGTTTCTTATTCTTTCTCCAGCCTTAACCACAAGAACTTAAGGAAAAGGGGAATAGGAGCAAGGAACCATTTTAGCATCCCCAAGTTATCTCCAATTCAAGACTGCCTCTGGACCAAGACAGACTTGAATTTCAGCTTTGCATGGTCTCACTTGACATAATGAAATCAGTTTCCCTGAGGTCACAGGCTATCCACATATCACCATCCAGGATCTCAAGCCTAGTGAAAAAAGAGATTAGAATTCAGCGGAGAATTTCTTCTCAATTACCATACCAGACAACTGCTGAGAACATCATCTTTTTTTCCTAACTTCTCCTTGCCAAAGTAAAAGGAAACAACCTTGCTTAAAATTATGATTCATTACAAACATCTGACATTAATTCCAGGAACAAGGCTTGAATACAAAGACACAGAAAAAGCAACAGGGAGTGTCTGATATAGAGTCCATGGGATGAGATGTGGCAAACTTCTAACTCTATGTATCATCAGCTCTCACTGCCTGAAAGAAAATTAGTGGCCTTTGACTTGTGAAATGCCCAGCACCAGGGCTTAGGAAGGATATTAAATTGTATCAAAGAATGCTAATCACATGAGATGATGCTGACAGGGCTCTGAGTTATTCCCAGAAGACTGGAACTGCTCATTTCAAATGACACAACTCATTTGCCAGCACAGAATGTGCTCTATTGACCAAAGCTCTCAAACCAATGTGGTCCCCAGTCTAAGACCTGGGGTACCACAAGCCAGACTTCAAGTGTCAAGAGTCTTGCTCTGTCATCAAGATTGTCATTTCTTGAGATATAAAAAACAGAACTATGTTGTAGACATTAAGTGGATAATAAAAAAAATACTATAAGCAATTCAATGTCCATCAATTTGATAATGCAGGTAAAATGGGCCAATTCTTTGAAAGATACAATTTAAAATAAATAATCCAAATAGGCCTATATCTATTAAAGAAATTGAATCAATAATTAATAACTCACCAAAACTGAAACCATGAGACTCAAATGGGTTCATTGGTGATTTTTATCAAAAATTTAAGAAAGAAATTATACAAATTCTCAACAATCTCTTTCAGAGTATACAAGCAGAGAGAATACTTTCTAACTCATTCTATGAGGCCAGATTTACCCATATACCAAAACCAGACAAAGACATTATATGAAAAAGAAATCCATAGATCAATATCTCTCATGAACATAAATGCAAAACTCCTCAAAATACTAGTAAATTAAACCCAACAATGTATAAAAAGAACACACCACAATCAAGAGAGATTTATCCCAGTGTACAAGGCTGGTTCAACATTTGAAAATGAATTAATGTAAACCATCACATCAACAGACTAAAAAAAAATCACATGATCATATCAGTAGATGCAGAGAAAGCATTTGACAATGTCCAACACCAATTCATGACCCAAAGCTCACAGTAAACTATTAATGGAGAGGAACTTTCTCAACTTAATAGAGAATAGCTACAAAAAAAAAAAAACAACAACAACCCTGCAGCCCACATTATACTAATGATAAGAAACTCAAAGCTTTTCTGCCAAGATCAAAAAAAGTCTCCCTCTTATTGTTCCCTCTTAATATCATACTGGAAGTACTAGCTAGCTAATGCAGAAAAGGAAATAAAAAGTATACACACTGGAAAGGAAATGTCTTTGTTCAATATGATGATTGACTATGTAGAAAATCTGAAACAATCACAAAAACTCTTGGAGCTGATAAAGGACTATAGTAAGGTTAAAAGATACAAAGTTAATAGACAAAAGTCAATCACTTTCTTATATACCAGCAATGAACAAGTGGAATGGGGAATTAAGAACACAATATCATTTGCATGTATTACCAAAAATGAAATACTTATGTATAAATCTAACAAAATATATGTAAGACCTATATGAGGAAAACTATGAAATTCTGATGACCACAATCAAAGAAATAATGAAAAGATATTTAAAAGATATTAGATGGAAAGATATTTAACATTAATGGATAGAAAAATTCAATATTGTTAAGATGTCAGTTTTTCCCAACTTCATCTATAGATTCAATATAATCCCAACCAAAATTCTGCCAATTTATTTAGTGGATGTCAACAAGCTAATTCTAAAGTTTAAATGGAGAGGTAAAAGACCCAGATTCACCACCCAATATTGAAGGAGAAGAGCAAAGTTGGAGGACTGACACTACTTGACTTTGTTTCACTCTAAAGCCACAGTAATCAAGATGGTGTGGTACTGGCAAAAGAATAAAAAATATATCGATGAACAGATATATTCAATAAACAATAAAACAGAATAGAGAACCCAGAAATAGACCCACATAAATATAGTCAATTGATCTTTGACAATGTAACAAAGGCAATACCACAAAGCAAAGACAGTCTTTTCAGTGAGTGGTGCTAGAACAACAGAACATCTACATGCAGACAAACAAACAAAAACAAACAAAAAAAAACCATGAATCCAAATTAAAACTTTATACTCTTCACAAAAATTACCTCAAATTAGATCACAGACCTAAAATAAAATACAAAACTATAAAACTCCTAAAAGATAACATAAAATAAAATCTAGATGACCTTGAGTATGACAATGATATTTTAGGTACAGCACCAAAGATATAATTCATGAAAGGAAGAATTGATAAGCTGGGCTTCATTAAAATAAAATCCTTCTGCTTTGCAAAAGACAATGTCCAGAGAATAAGAAGACAAGCCACAGACTGGGAAAACGAATTTACAAAATACCTATCTGATAAAGAGCTGTTATCTAAAATATACAAAGATCTTAAAACTCAACAATAACAAAAAAAATATTTAAAAAGTGGACCAAAGACCTTAACAGATACCTGAACAAAGAAGATATACAGATTGCAAATAAGCATATGAAAAAAAAATGTTCCACATCATATCATAAAGGAAATTGAAATTAAACCAACACAGAGATACCACTACATACCTATCAGAATGGCCAAAATCCAGAACACTGACAATATCAAACACTGGCAAGGATGTGGAGCAATAGGAACTCTCATTCATTTATGGTGGGAATACAAATACAACCATTTTAGAAGACAGTTTCTTACAAAACTAAACATACTCTCACCATATGATCCAGCAGTCAAGCTCCTTAGTATTTCAACTCCAAAGGAGTTGAAAACATATGTCCATACAAAAACTTGCAAAGATGCTTTATGCATAATTGCCAAAATTTGGAAGTAACCACAAGTTGTTTCAGTAGATGAATGGATAAACTGGTACAAGACTGTGGAATACTATTTAGTGCTAAAAAATGAATGGTCTATCAGGTGAAGAAAAGACATGGACAAACTTTAAATGCATATTACTAAGTCAAAGAAACCCATCTGAAAAGGCTACACACTGTATTATTCCAATTATATGACATTCTGAAAAAGGCAAAACTCTGAAGACAGTAAAAGAAATTAGTGGTTGCCAGGTTTTGTGGGTGGGGGTGGAGGGATGAATATGCAGAGACAGAGGATTTTCAGAGCAGTAAAAATACTTTGTATGATATCATAATGATGGATATGTCATTATACATATGTCCAAACTCATAAAATGTACACCATCACTAGTGAACCCTAATGTAAGCTATGAACTTAGGTCATTATGATGTGTCAATGTATGTAGTTCAACAAATGTACCACCATTGTGGGAGATGTTGATAATGGGAGAGCCTATGCATGTGTGGGGGCATGGGCTATATGAACTTAGGTCATTATGATGTGTCAATGTATGTAGTTCAACAAATGTACCACCATTGTGGGAGATGTTGATAATGGGAGAGCCTATGCATGTGTGGGGGCATGGGCTATATGGGGAATCTCTGTACTTTTCTCTTGATTTTGCTATGAACCTAAAACTTTTCTAAAAAATTGTTTTAATTTAAAAAGTTCCTCAGCTACAATTAGAAATAAAATGTAGATCCTTTACAAAAAAAAAAAGCAGAACTTGTCCAGAAATAATTTGTATATACTGATATATATTATTCATTTGACCAATATTTATGGAGAACCTAGTGTATGCCAGACACTCTAAAGCACTGGGGCCACAGAGAAGATACCATTCCTTGCTCTAGAGGAAAACGTAAACCTTTTGAGAAAGAACAGCAGTTCAATGCTTACTAAACAGTGTGCTTAGTCTTATGGACAGTGGTGAACACAAGAACATACGGACACCCTAAGAGAGCCTCTTTCCCTACCTAGTCTGGTGGGTATAAGGAAGGCTTCCTAAAGGTAAGCCTTCTGGTTTCTGGTTAGTATTAGGAATCATACAATAGGTAGCCTCTTTAGATTATTTTCTTCACTTAATAATATGCATTTAAGATTCATCCATGTATTTTTGTGGCTTGATAGCTTACTTCTTTTTTAGTACTGAATGATATTCCATAGTCTGGATACTGCACAGTTTATTTGTCCATTCACCTACTGAAATACATTTTGGCAAGAAAATCAAACACTAACAATATAAGAATTTTTATTTCCTCATAATGGCAGTTTGATTAATCAATAAATTGAAGGTAAAATGAAAATGATGTAAAATGGAGAACTTGGTAACAAAGAAACAATTTAACTCTAGAAATGATGACTTAAGTGTTTTAGTTTTCTATGGCTGCCATTAAAACAGCACAAATTTAGTGGCTAAAAACAACAAAAAAATGTCTTTCAGTTCTGTAGTTCAGACATCTGATGCAAATCTCATTGGACTAAAATAAAGATGTTTGCAGCACTGCATCCTTTCTTGGAGGCTCTAGGAGAGAATCTGTCTCCTTGCCTTTTCCAGCTTCTAAAGCCTGCATTTCTTGGCAGCACAAGGTCCCTGTCCTCCATCTGCAAAGCCAACAACATAGCATCTCTCTGATCTTGTTTTTGTGATCACATCTCTTTCACTAATTTGTCTTCAGACTCCTTCTTCCATCTAGAAAATTAAGGATAATTTTCCTATTTTAAGATCAATTGTTTAGCAAGCTTAATTCCATCTGCAACCTTAATTCCCTTTTGCCATGTAACCTAACACATTCATGGCTTGTGGGGATTAGGATATGAACAACTTTGTGAAATTTCCTCAAAGAAGTGAAGTTTCTCTAAAATCATTATGACAAGGTGGTTCAAAGAACACAAGAATTTGAAGATATTAAATAAACTGCATTAGCCTAGGAAGGTTAAAATGGTTAAAAAGACAAAACAGTAAAGATAAACATGGAGATTTAGGTGAAATGTTTTCAAACCCATTGCTTGTTGATTCCACCTGAGGAAAACTAGTATATGTGTATTGTTGTGTGCATGGAGTGTGTTAAGATATCTCTGCTGGATTAGCCTTACCGTTTTGAATGTACGGCTTCTGCCACATTTCTGTGACTGGGTTCCATCTAAATCAATGAAACCAACTCATCCATACTCAGAAAGAGCTCTTAATGCTTCTCAACAATAGCTATCAGAGCCTTAAAAATGTTCATAGCCTTTGACTTAATAATTCACATTGGGAAATATATGATATAGATATATATATATATATACATATATATCTATATCATATAATGATCCAAAATATAAAGGTCACCCAAACATTTATGAAAAGCTAAAAATTTATGACAGCATGAAACAATATAAGACATAAAAAGAGGTTAGTCATATAAATTGAGGTACAATCTAATCATTAAATATAATTTGGTTACTAAAAACCGTATGACATTGGCTATAAAAGAAATCCTAAAATGCTAAGAGAAAAAAAATGGAATTTATAAAATGTTATACACTGACAGATACTATTTTAAAAATACATGTTGATTAAAAAGGTTAGACGGATAGAAACCAAAACCCATTGTTACTATGTGGTAGAACTATGGAGACACTTTTTTTCTCCATTTTTCTATAGTTTCAAATATTTATGTTAAGCAAGTACTTATTGTGCAATGACTTCTATGACTTGAGTGTGTTTCCCCAAAAATTCATATGGTGAAATTCTAATCTCTAAAGATGATAGTTATTAGCTAGTGGGGCCTTTGGGAGGTACTTAAGCCATGAGGCTGTAGCCCTCATGAATGGAATTAGTGCTTTCATAAAAGAGGTTCCAGAGAGATCCCTAGCCCTTTTCCACCATGTGAAGATAAAAGAGAAGTCTGCAGGCCCCAAAAGGGCTCTTTGCCGACCATGCTGGCATCCTGATCTCAGACTTGCAGCCTCCAAAGCTGTGAGAAATAAATTCCTGATGTTTACAATCTACCTAGTCAGTAGTATTTTGTTATAGCAGCCTGAGTGGACTAAGACAATGACAAAATGTTCTAGAAATATTTTCTTCTTATTTGCAACCATCCTAATAAATAGCTGGTAGAAGCAAGTAGCCTCTAGATGGAGTTAGATGTAAACAGTAGATAATCACATATCCCATTCTTTTGCCCACATGAGTTATTCCACAACATATAGGCCACATTACAACATATAGTGGTAGCTCAAATGCTCAACACAAAATAAAAGAAAAACACCAACAAGTAATGATGTCTATATCAATCACATAGAGTGAGGAACAACTTATATTTTGTCCCTGGTTTGGGTAAGAACGATCTGCTTTGGACACTACACTGAAGGGTGGCACCTAAGTAGGCCTCATTTAAAACAGAGGGGCTGATGGTGGCCATTATAAGAAAAACCAACAACCAGTCCATTACAGACATTCAATAATTATCTGTTGAACAAGGAATTACCATCCATTCTCCTTTGTTATGTTACATCGCCCACAATACTACTACAAAGAAATAAGATTCAGTAGTCCTGTGTCCAACTGTCATGTGGAAAAGGAACAAAAAGAGGGGAAAAGAACAAAAAGAGGGGAAAAAGAACTGTCCTCTGTATACAGTCACTTGTCACTTCCAGAAGGTGTGTGTGTGTGGTCTCCCCTCACTGTTGGACCACTGTAGCTATTTTCTAAACTGTTGCTTATTTTCTAGATTTTACCACCTCCAATTCAATAAAAATTCCCTAAATCCCATAGCCCTAGTCTACTATTTCCTTTCCTTGATCTGGTTCATAATGTCTGTTCCACTCACTAGCATTTGTTTTCAGCTTAGTACTTGCTATTCATTTTTACATATTCATTTGCCTAATAGGTATGTGACATAGTTCAGTAACTAATTTTCTTTTGGAGCAATGAAGAATAACTCTCCTTGGATTATATATACACATATATATGCATATGCATACACACACACACGCACACACACACACGCGCACACACACATATATACATATATATATATTTACTGTGGAATCAGCCTAGTGATGATGACAAGAGGTATAATTAGGATCAGAGTTAGATGGCTACCTCAGTAGAAAGCCCTGGCCTCTGTCTCCTCAATCTCCTGGAAAACACAGGCATTTAGCTTAGGACCTTGTTTAAATGTGAATTTATTTGGAAAGAGGAATTTTTAAGCAATTTTTAATCAGTGTGAGTAGAGTACTAATATTTTATTTATAACACATTTTGATAGAAAATTATATGGCATCTTGGGAACCCTGGGGGAGGATAGCATCAAGATAAGAAATGACACAGTAAATGGAAGCAAGGGGCAATGAATGTGTACATAATTGACTGTACCATTTTGCTTGTAGTTTGTCTTAAACATACTTATAACCATGATAACATGTCCTTTGCTAAATCAAGACTGGTGCATTTTAACATGGCATCCCAACTTGATGTTCAGAAAATTACACTCCAGTTGAAAAAATTGAGAATTCGAAAATATGTATCACATAGACTTGAAGTGTCAGGAGAAAAAAGTATTTTCCTTCTCTATCCCCAAAGTGTGAAACCTGAAGCATCTTTAAGAATGATTGCAGAGCACATGATTCTTTCCTCATAAAATATCTTGGAAGGAACTGGGGCTATACTTTTGGCTCTAGGTTACAGATGAAGCAGGAAATGTTAAAATATTCTGGCCCCCTTCACAAAGGCTCTCAGTCTAAAACTGAATAAGAAACTCTTTTGGAAAAGACGGAGGATTAACAGGTGTGGGTTTTAAGTGTGTGCATTCTCCTTAGCTGACTCTTGGCAGTGTCCCCACTGCTCTGTCTTTGGGTGACAGGAGATAAAGACTTAGGCAGGCTGATGCACCGATAAAAAAGATACTTAGTTTGTCAGGAGCAAAAAGGAAATCATGAGTCACTTAGAAAAGAAGGATTAAGTGTTTTAATGAGTTTTTTGCTTTTCCTGGAATTCTTACTAAGAATAAAAAAAAGCAGCTTTTTTTTAGTGTAACAAATACCATTTTTCAGTTAAGAGATGAAGAGCATGTTTCTATGTGCAAAACTAAGTGATTTTTCCAATTTATACTTCTGTTTTATTAAGGACAAACTGCCTTCTAGCAGATGGATTGCTACTCCTTCAGACTTAAAAAATCTAGAATAAATTTACAAACTAAATTTTATAATATTTCTGTGCCTTTAGAGGCAAGAGTATGCTTCCATCAAACACTAGTTATAATGGATATATACAACGGATAAAATATGGAAGTTTAAAAGTAAAAGCTCTCACTTTGGTTTCCCTTAAAGTTTACTAAATTTACTGAATTTTATCTAAAACATTATGGCTGTCAGTAAAGCATGTGCTGATGGTGGGAAAAAGAAAGAAAAAAAATTCCACAACTTTTATCTGTCTTCCAGTATATAGTACTTCACTTATTGTTTTTACTGGAAGATACAAAGTAGTGCTTAAGCAAATGTGTGTAAAAGCATATCAAAAGGAGTTTGTTTCTGTTATTTCATTGAATTATCAAAATATGAGTGATGAGGTTGGTGGGTATGATGTCAAGAATATATAAAAGGATTAAACTATTACATATAAAACCAAAGCTATTTAATCTTCAAGCTCACCTCCCATTTGGCTAGACTGAGAACTGTATATTCTGAAATCTTTCAGTCCTGACATTTCTCCCACTTCTGAGTTTTTATAGCCTTAAATTATTGGGAAAATGATGTCTCTCTGGTGGTGGCTGATAATTGGAGTGACCACCTCTTCTGTATGAACACCTTGAACACTTCTGTGGCTTACATATTTTGTCAAATTTGGTCTCTGGCCAACAAGAGATAAACTTACCCAGACAAAACAGCTACTAAGGAAGTATAGCTGGAATTAATAGAGAGTTGATTAAGGAAGTAGAGTTGGAATCCATTGACAGCCAAAAGGTGGAACAAAAGACCCAAAAGATATTTACTGTTGCAAAAAAGCATCATTAGATAATTGCTTCAAGGAAAAGTCTAATTTTATTATTTTTTAAATTTTGTGTTTTAATTAAATTTATTGAGGTGACATTGGTTAATAAAATTATATGTTTCAAGTGTACAATTCAATAATATGTCACACATAAATAGCATTCTACATTCACTACCCAAAGTTAAATTTCCTTCCGTAACCATATATTTGACCCCCTTTACCCTCATCTACCTTCCCCCTCCCCCCTTCCCTCTGGTAACCACTAAAATGTTGTCTGTGTCTATGGGTTTTTATTTGATTGTCTTGTTTGCTTTCAGTTTTATATCCCACATGAGTGCAATCACATGGTTCTCAACTTTTTCTGACTTATTCCACTTAGCATGATATTCTCAGATACTTCTCCCAAGGAGACATACAAATGGCCAGCAGACATGTGAAAAGATGCTCAATTTCACTAGCTATTAGGGAAATACAAATCAAAACCATAATGAGGTACCACCTCACACATGTAAGAATGGCTATCATCAACAGAACAAGTAATAACAAGTGTTGGTGAGGCTATGGGAAAAAAGGAACCTTCATACACTGCCAGTGGGAATATAAATTGTTACAGCACTATGGAAAACAGCATGGAAGTTCCTCAAAAATTAAGAATAGAATTACTATGTGACCCAGCAATCCCTCTTCTGGGTATCTACTCAAAAAATTTGAAAACATTTGTTCATAAAGATGTATGAACTCCAATGTTCATTGCAGCATTATTCATGGTGGCTAAGACATGGAAACAACCAAAGTACCCTTCAATTGATGACTGGATAAAGAAAATATGGTACATAAATACAATGGAAAATTATTCAGCTATAAGAAAGGATGAAATACTACCATTTGCAACAACACAAAAAGTTCAGTTTTAGACAGTGACTAGAATGGTTTTCATGTTCCTCTCTCACTGATGAAGGATGTATCACACTATATGAATTACATCAAGCATACATACATGTTATTTTAATATCTGAATCCCATTTCCCATCTCCCATGAAACTGCGAGCTCCTTATGCGCAGAATTTCTGTCTTATTACCTTTGTATCTTCACTGCCTATCATGGTACCTGAATAGTAGAGACCTTTGATAAATATAATTAGATATCACAATCATGATAATAACTGGAATTGAGGGCAGAAAAAAAACAAGGAAATCTGAGAATGAGAATTTGTCCACATGCTCAAGACTGTCCAAGGAAGAAAGCACACATTTAATGCAGGTATTCCAGGTCTTTGGAAAGAACCATCAAATACCTAATATTTTATAGAAGTGAAAAACAAAAGATCTATCTAATAATTAGACTACAAAATGTCATTAGCTTTTTTGAGAGTCAAATCACAGTTAATATTGTTTAAAGAACGGTTATATAGCAATTGTGAATGATGTTGTAAATGTATTCAATGAACATTGAACATTCTGTTTCCTTACAACCTGAGAGTTAGTTCTTGATCTTTAAAATGAAGTTGATCTACCATTTGGCTATGATAGCTTGCTGAATGTATCTCATAGTGATGGTCAGCATCTTACTCTTTAATCACAGCTGAGCAGGCACCTGGGAGTTCTGTTTTATAAGATAATTTTCCTAGCAAGAAGGAAATAAGTGTTCTAAGATAACTTGATTTTAAGGTCAAGTACATTTTTCATAAATTGTAGATTGACTTTATGGCACTAATCAGTCTTTTGTAATTCAGTTAGCACCATTACATGAATTTTATGAGGATTTAATAGTACCCAGAAACCAAGCCAACATTGTTTAAGATGTACTATCAAAATGTTGGGAGCTGGGTTTTCTTATTGATCTCCCTGGCTCTTGTCTTATTCTGCCTAACCATTTTCTACTCTGTTGCAAGAATGACCATTCTAAAACATAGAACATAGTCTACGGCCATGCTACCCTGAATAAGCCCGATCCTGTCTGACCTCAGAAGCTAAGCAGGGTCGGGCCTGGTTAGTACTTGGATGGGAGACCACCTAGGAAGACCAGATGCCATAGGTGTAAAAAATAAAAAAAAAAAATAAGAGATTGTAAGCTGACAAGGTCCTTGCAACTGTGAGGTCAACCAAGGGTTGACTCACCTAAAAAATAAAAATAAATAAATAAAAATAAAATAAAATAATGTAAAACATAGAACATGCCACCACACCTTTCTCCATAAGACCTTTCAATGGCATCCAGTTGCATTCAAAAGGAAGTCTAAATGGCCCTAAATGGCCCTTGACTACCTCTTGCCTTCGATCCCTGATACTCAATCCTTTGCTCTATATTCAGAGAGTTTAACAATCTATCTTTTCCAGTTGTAACATGGCATCCTCATCACTTCAGATCAATGATTTTCCACTGGTAGCAATTTTGTACCAAGGGGACATTTAATGATTTGGGGCAGTTTTGGTTATCACAACTCATGGGATAGTACTGGTACCTAGTGGGTAGAGGCCAGAGATGCTACTATACATCCTACAATATATAGAACAATCTCTTTTATCAAAAAATTAACCAGCCTAAAATGTCAATGGTACTTTGGCTGAGAAGCCCTGCTTCAGATAAATGAATGATCACAACAAATTTTGAGAAAAGTCCTTTTAAAACAATGCCTTTAAAATAGGTTTGGCAAACTATGGCCCATGGGCCAAATCTAGCCCACCACCTGTTTTTGTAAAAACAATTGTACTGGCACATGGCCATGCCTATTTCTTTATATATGGGCATTTTGTCTATGGCTGCTTTTGCAACAGAGATGAGTATTTATGACATTGACCATATGGCCCATGAACATTAAAATATTTTCTGACTGGCTTTTACAGAAAAAGTCGCCAACTCCTGCTCTAAAATACCTCTAGTGTTCTCTGATGCTCAAGGTTGCAGAAAATGTGGTATACAATTATGACCTGCAGATGGGAAAGAAAAAATTTTTATTAACTGGCACACTATTGATGTTATAGATGATACAAGATAAATGGATATCCATCTAGTATGGGAGAAGCACTTTCTGTAAACTAATATTGAGCTTTGCTGGAAAGATATTATTAAAAAGAGTAGTTCAGGGCTTGGAAGGAATAGGGTGAAATGGAGTGGGGTAGGAAAAGCTTAGTCATCAGATTTTACTATTTCTTCCCTAGCAATCTTTCCACTCAACGTACTCTGAGCACAGCCTACTACATGGCTTTTGAACCAGGCAGATTTCATCACTCCTCAGTTTCAGGCACTTGGTTAAATTTGGGAGAAGAGATGCTTAGTGAGGCAAATGACTATTATGAGGAAAATAGCTAATCCAACCAAGCATTTGGCAGCCTCACTGTAGCTCCTTAAAGACATGAACTTGCTTTGTTATTGAATCTTTCTTTAACTTTAGCAGATTGCTAATAAAATGAGAAACATGCAGAAGCTGGAATAAGTATGTGACACTTGAAATATCTGCTCAGGTTTCTTCATATGGCTATTGTTGACAAATCCAACAGTTGAGCAGCACAGATAAATTTCAGATGCACAAAATACCAATTCAATACATAAGTTCTTATTTTATATAACATCAGTTTACTGTGTTTATAGTAACCACTGAGTTCGACTACTGAGTACCCACATGTATATACATGCCACACACAGCTTATAGTTAGTTAGGGCAGCACCCCAGGAGCTATAGGAGAGGGAAACAAGTTTCTGTCACTGCCCAAGTGGTCAGTATTTTCTCTGGGGTGGGGAAGTGGGGAGGGGCGGGGTGGATTGGGGAGGATGCTGCTCCTGTAATTGGGACATCCACAAATCAGGCAAACCAAAATCAGAATCTTCCCAGCTATCTCTGGAAGATAACATGTGCAAACAGCTGGATTGTTGAGATCTGTATAATAAAATAGATAGTCCCGAAGCAAATCTCTACTTCAAAAATATGATCAACAAAGATAGTGCTAACTCAAATAGCACCCTTGTGAAATTATTTTTAAAGGTGCTATCCAGGGAGGATGTAAATCCGAGAACACAAGATGAACCCTTACAGCAGCAACCAGACTGGGAAACTGAATTTGAGATTCCTACTTTAAGCTGCAGATCCTAAAACAGAGATTTTTCTAGGGGGAGTGGGGAAAGAACTTAAAACTGCATCAAGCAGTTATAAGACTGAATATACTATAACCAATAAAATATTCAATTAATAGTTTAAATTCTTTAGTTAAAAAAAAAAATTAAGGCTAAAGTATGAAACTTCCAAAGAACAAATCATCTCCAGCAATCTAAAAATTTATCAACAGGAAATATATAAATTTTTATACAGTCTCACAAGGAAATATTATACAATAGTGAATACAAGTAAACAAAAATTACATGTAACAGCACTGAGGAATTGCAAAGTTAAATGACAAAAGCAAGTTGGAAAGACTATATTGAGAATGATAGCACTTTAATAAAACTCAAACAACAAAAATACAACAAAATATTTTAGGATTACGTACATATAAAAACTGCCACCAAAAAAATAAAACACTGAAATTTATAAACATAACTTCAAGATAGTGGTTACCCTTTACCAGAGACAAGAGAAAGAACACACATGCAATGGTATTGTCGATGTTCTAGTTCTAGATTTGACCGTAGAGTTATGAATGTTTATTATTTGGCTTCAGAACTTAAATATATTACATAGTTTTGTCTGTATAAAATGTTATATAATAACTACTTTAATGCAGAAACCATTGGTACAGAAAAAGCTTATAAGAAGTCAGAAAACTTAAGCCTAGGAGAAAACACACGTCGACTAAAGGTAAAACTAACTAAAGGTGTGATTTTTCCTATAAATAATTGCAAGTAGCCTTGCCTAAAGCACTCATCAGTGAATACCTGGTCTGGAGACTATGAACCCACAAGATTGTCTTCCTTAGATATTCACACAAATCATTAATTTAGTGTTTCTGAAAAAAAGTTAAGATTTTGTTACAAAATCATTTGGAAATTAAAAGAGCCTAGTCCTTGAAGAGCAAAGAAATTTTTAAGTCTCTCATAGTCAAAATAAGAATGAATGAGAATTTGAGTAGTACATTGGACCTACGTGCCTACCCTG
The DNA here is from genome assembly GCA_028627145.1 of Eidolon dupreanum. Taxonomy (NCBI): domain Eukaryota; kingdom Metazoa; phylum Chordata; class Mammalia; order Chiroptera; family Pteropodidae; genus Eidolon; species Eidolon dupreanum. Next base: position 92,739,115 of record CM053507.1, read on the forward strand.
ATGGGGAAATGCAGATTCCATTACTGTAGGGAGAGTGTCTCAGGCTGGGTAAAAGTGTGTCACCAAGTAGCATCAGCACAACAATCTCAAACCTCTCCAACAGATTCCTTATTCGTCGAGAATAATTCTAATTGAAATTTGATTTTCTTTTTTCTAAGTGGTTTTTTCCTACCATGTTTCCTTAGGTGAGTGGCAGAACTATAAGGCAAGTTCAATCCATTTACATATGTGTATCTGCATGTGTGTTTAAATTACACACACATGCACACACTTGGTGGTAGCAAAAACCAATCCTCTGTGAGTCTGGGCAGCATGAACCAGCTGTCTCTGGATCCCAACACCCTAGCCAAGCTGAGGAAACCACACAAAAACCATTGTAACAAGGTATTCTACATAACAGCTAAAGGACCTACAGACAATCTGAGACAATGCCTGTCTAAAGCTCCTCTGCAACTGAGTACAGATAGGAAGTCAGTTTGTATATCAAAATATCTGTTTGACCAAAGGGAAAAAGTTCTAAGCAATGGCCACCTCCACAAGCACCCGTCCTAGCTGATATGGAAGCTGCTTTCAAATGGATATTAAGACGGGCAACTTCTCCCCTCTGCTTTCCCATAGAAACAGATTTGATATGGGATAATCTAGAGACAGGAGGTGGCTTCAGCTATCAGATTATCCCTAAATCTCATTGAATTCTACATCTTGTAGCCTTAGTAACCCAGAAGAAATTATTATATAATGGAATAAATAGGGCAGTTCGCCCACTTGAATAATTGAGGGGATGACTTTCATAATGCTCTAGAAATTGATATACACATCTGTTCATTTCCAACCAAATACATATAACTATTTATAAAAGAAGAGAGAAAGGAAGAGAAGGAGCAAATTCAATGAGTAAACAGAGGCAAACAAAAATAATAAATACCTCAGCCAGAATTTGAGATTACAGTCTTTCATTCAGGTGACAGGTTGTTGAGACTGAGAGAATGTGATAAAACTCTCATTCTTTCCACTGAAGTACCCCAAAGGCCCAGAATAATGAACTGGAAACCAAGCCTTAGCCAGAAGCACACTGCTCCTACTCAGATTTTTTTAGTCTTTATTTTTTCTTAAAAACCTAAGTGACTTTTTCTATTTGGTCTAAAAATACATCCATAGGAAAGCAAAAAAAAGCAAGATTTACTGATTTCACTTCCATGTATAGATTACAAAACCTTTAGGAATATAAAAATTTAACACTCCACAACCTCCTTAGAATAAAATTGAAACATGAAACATGTTTCATGTTTCAATTGAAATTTTAAATTGAAATTTAAAATTGAAATTGAAACATGGTAGGACATAAATCAATTAGCACAATAGATTAATATGAAAAGAGAAAGAACAAAGCTGTAGTTAACCAGAGAAAAACACCACTGAAATTTTAACTTGTAAGTTGTTTTATGCAACTCACTGAACTCTCTCTACAGACGCTGCCAGGTCAAGGAGGGAAATAAGAGCATCACATCACTTCCTAGGAAAACAACTCGGTGTCTTTAATTACCAGAGATCCAGCATTTGGCTTCCAAAGAATAAGGATATATTCTTCCTGAATCCTTGGGGATCAGTATCTCAGAAACAAAAGACAGAAGACCTCAGGGTAATGAGTCAGGATGAAATGAAAGATTCCATTTTAGAATACACCAGGGTAAAAAATCTATAAAGATGTGAAAAACTTTTCCCTTAAGAAAAAAAAAAATATCATCGGGTATCAGTTAAATGATATAGAACTGAGTGGGTCCCTAAATCTTAGTAAGATCTAAATTCTATGAAGTTGGAAATTGAGTTGGATATTATGCTTGATATTCTAGCATAACTAAAGCAATGACAAACATTCTCCAAAAGTCTGGACTATCCCATTCTTCTTGATTTTATAGGTACATACCCATATATATACACACACAGAATTTGACTGTGACTGCAGATTGTGTAAGCAGTGACTATTGTTGACATGTGAGTGTGATAACTCTAGTAATAAGAGACACTCTTTGCCCCACTGTGGATGGAGGTATTCACAAACTTCCACCTGAATTTTCAAAATATTTCAACAGAAACAATCAATTAAACATCAATCTCTCAGGGACTAACTGCTCACATTACTTTTCTTTCTTTCCCCAGTAGTCTAATTTGGAACTTTTATTACTCCTTAGCACCGCTTTCAATATTTGATAAAAGACAATTGAAATTCAAATCAACTTATTTTGCCTTCTGCTGCCAGTTTGATAAGGCAAGGAAATTAAAATACCACACACCTATTTTTATAGTAGTTGTCTGTAGATACATTTTAATTATCCCCAGGCATCATTCATTATACCACTGTCTTTTTCCAACCACTCTACTTTTAAGCTATCATTTCATGAATGGAAAATTCTGTATGAACGTGGAAGTACTATTGTATCCCCAAAGGAAAGCAAGGACTATGATTGTCATTCTTTACTTTCTTAGACCAGGAAATTCAGCCAACCTCCAGTTTCCTTCTAAGGGTAAAATCACAGGATCCATGAAGATGGATTAAAAAGTCATGTGTGCTGAAAACTTCATGAGTAAATGACTCTTCGCTCTTAGTTAGAGCATACCTGGGACTGTCGTATTCCTTCCAGCTCAGGATAGCCAGAAAAGCACAGTATTGGGAGTCAGTCCCTACAGTGGTTTTATAACCTCTCCTGAGTCTCATGTCTCTCTAAGTCTTGATTTGGATTCTAGCAAAGGTCCCTCCAGCTATGACCTTCTTTCGAGTTCTTCCCTCTTTCAGCAATATGTTTTTACTAACTAAAACTTAGGAAAGCTGAAGATATATTTTTTTGGAGTCTTAATGGCCAAGTTGGGAATCACCTACAGCTGCTACTCCAGCTTTGGACCTCTAGGGAGACAGTTAGTTAGGAATGTTTTTCAATAAAAAAGAAAGGGCTAGCCCTTGGGTAAGCAGCCAAATAGATGCAATTTTTGTTTTACACTCCTCCCAGCTTCCCTTACAGAATACCCTTCATACCCAACAAATCCCTGGTATGCCATGGAGCACAGCCTTTGGCAGTCAACTAAACCACAGGAAGATGAGAGCTGATAAACCTAAGAGGGTACCTTCCAGATATTTGTTGGAATAAAGAATGAAATGGACCTTAAAGTGTTCCCTGCATCTGCCCTTCTCTTAGCCTTTCCCATCTATTCAACCCTTCTGATTGCCCAGGCCCAGTTCTTTTTTTTTAAATTAAGATTATTGGGGTAACATTGGTTAATATAATTATATAATTTTCAGGTGTACATTATACTGACATCTGTATATTCTATTGTGTGTTTACCACCCAAAGTCCAGTTTCCCTCAGCTATTATATATTTGATCCCCTTTACCCATTTTACCCTCCCCCTACCCCCTATTATTGACTGCCTTTACTCTGTCTACCTCCCCCCACTCCCTCACCCCATACTCTCTGCTAACCACTAGTCTATAGATCATGTCCATGAGTCTCTGTTTGTTTGTCCTGTTAATTTATTGCTTTTATGTTTATATCCCACATATAAGTGATATCATGTGATTTTCAACTTTTTTTGTCTGGTTTATTTCACTTAGCATGATTATTTCAAGGTCCATACATGTTGTTGCAAATGGCAGTATTTCATCTTTTCTTATGGATGAGTAATATTCCATTGTATATATGTACCACAGCTTCTTTAGCCAATCACCTATCGTAGGACACTTCAGTTGATTCCATGTCCTGGCCACTGTGTACAATGCTGCTATGAACATAGGTGTGCAAATATCTTTTCAGATATGGGTATTCAAGTCTTTGGGGTAAATACCCAGTAGAGGGATTGCTGGATCATATGGTAGATCAATTCTTAGTTTTTTGAAGAACCTCCATACTGCTTTCCATAGTGGCTGTACCAATTTGCAGTCCCACCAGCAGTGCATGAGAGTTCCTTTTTCTCCACATCCTCTCCAACATGTGTTATTACTTGTCCTGTTGACGATAGCTATTCTAACACATGTGAGATGGTATCTCATTGTGGTTTTGATTTACATTTCCCTAATAGCAATGTTGAGCATCTTTTCAAATATTTTTTGGCCATTTGTATGTCCTCTGGGGAGAAGTGTCTGTTCAGGTCCTCTGCCCATTTTTGTATTGGATCACATTTTTGTTGTTATTGAGTTGTATGAGTTTTTTGTATACTTTGGATATCAGCCCCTTATCAGAGGTGTTGCTTGCAAATATATTTTCCCATTCAGATGGCTGTCTCTTGGTTGATGAGCAGAAGCTTTTTAGTTTGATGTATTTCTATTCATTTATTTTTGCTTTTACTTCCCTTGTTTTTTAGGTCAAATTCATAAAATCCTCTTTAAGTCCAAAGTCCTTGAGTTTAGTTCCTGTGTTTTCTTCTATGTTTTTTATAGTTTCAGATCTTATATTCAAGTTCTTAATTCAGTTTGAGTTAATTTTAGTGTGTGGTGATAGACAACAGTCTAGTTCCATTCTTTTGCAGGTGGCTTTCCCGATTTCCCAGCACCATTTATCGAAGAGGCTTTTCTTTCTCCACTCTATGTTTTTGGCTTTTTTGTCAAAAATTATTTGCCCACATAAATATGGATTGACTTCTGGACTCTCAATTCTGTTCTACTGGTCTGTGTGTCTGTTTTGCTGCCAAAACCATGCTGTTTTGATTACTGTCGTTTTGTATTATAATATAAAGTCAGGCAGAGTGAAGCCTCCAGCTTCATTCTTTTTTTCTCAGGATTGTTTAGCAATTCAGGGTCTTTTGTACTTCCATACAAGTCTGATGATATTTTGTTCCATTTCTTTAAAAAATGCTGATAGGATCTGGATGGGAATTGCATTAAATCTGTATAATGCTTTAGGTAATATGGTCATTTTAACTATGTTGATTCTTCCAATCCAAGAACACGAAATATCTTTCCATTTCTTTGTATCTTCTTCAATTTCTTTTATTAGGGTCTTATAGTTTTCATTATATAAGTCCTTCACATGTTTTGTTAAAATTATTCCTAGATATTTTATTCTTTTTTTGCTAATACAGAAGGTATTATTTTTTCCACTTCTTTTTCTGACACTTCATTATTAGAGTATAAGAATGCTATGGATTTTAGAACATTGATTTTTATATCCAGAGACTTTACTATATTTGCTTATTGTTTCTAGTAGTGTTCTTGTGGAGTCTTCAGGGTTTTCTATATGGAGAATCATGTCATCCGCAAATAGTGACAGTTTGACTTCGTCTCCTATTTGAGTGCTTTTTATTTTTCTCTTATTTTATTGCACTCACTAGGATTTCTAATATTAAATTGAATAAGAGTGGCAATAGTGGTCAGCCTTGCCTTGTTCCTGATCTTAGAGGAAAGGTTTTTAGTTTTTCACCATTAAGTATAATGTTGGCTGAGGATTGTCATAGATAGCCTTTATTATGTAAGGTACTTTCCTCCCATACCAATTTTGTGAAGTGTTTTGATCATAAATGGATGCTGTATCTTGTCGAAGGCTTTTTCTGCATCTATCGATATGATCACATGATTCTTATTTTTTAATTTGCTTATGTGGTATATCATATTAATCAAGTTACATATGTTGAACGATCCCTGTGCCTTTGGGATGAAGCCCACTCGATCATGGTACATAATCTTTTTCATATGTTGCTGTATTCAGTTCACTAGTATCTTATTTAGAAATTTTGCATCTGTGTTCATTAGAGAGATTGGTCTGTAGTTTCTTTTTTGTGTGTTATCTTTATCAGGTTTTGGTATCAGGGTAATATTGGCCTCATAAAATGAGTTAGGAAGTATTGCCTCCTTGATTATTTGGAAGAGTTTGAGGAGAATAGTATTAAATATTCTTTGAATTTTAGGTAGAATTCACTGGAGAAGCCATCTGGTCCTGAACATTTACTTTTTGGGAGGTTTTTGATGATTATTTCAATTTCCATACAGCTGATTGGTCTATTTAGATTTTCCAATTCTTGTTGATTCCATCTAGGAAGATTGTATTTTTCTAAAACTGGTCCATTTCTTCTAGGTTATTAAATTTGATGTTATATACTTTTTCATAGTATTCTTGTATAATCCTTTGTATTTTTGTGATGTCAGTTATGTCAGTTATTTTGTTTATTTGCATCCTTTCTCTTTTTTCTTCAGTGAGTCTAGCCAGGGGTTTGTCAATTTTATTAACCTTCTCATGAACCAGCTCTTTGTTGCATTTATTTTTTCTATTTTTTTTTTTTTTGTTTTCAATTTCATTTATTTCTGCTCTAATTTTGATGATGTCTTTCCTTCTGCTGACTTTAGGCTTCATTTGTTCTTCCTTTTCTAGTTTTTTAAGATGAAGAGTTAGGTTGTTTATTTGGGCTCATTCTTGTTTTTGGAGATTGGCCTGTAATAATATGAACTTTCCTCTTATGACCGCTTTTGACGTGTCCCCAAAATTTTGATATGTTGTACTATCATTATCTTCATTTCTATGTATCTCTTGCTCTTTCTTTTTATTTCTTCTCTGACCCAGTTATTCTTTAGTAGCATGTTGTGTAGTCTCCATGTATTTGTGGTTCTTCCTGATTTCTTTCTGCAGTTGATCTCTAGTTTCAAAGCATTATGATCAGAGAATATGGTTGATATGATTTCAACCCTTTTATATTTGTTGAGGCTATCTCCGTGTTCCAATATGCAGGACATGTTTCATGTGCACTAGAGAATAACGTATAAATAGCTGTTTTGGGATAGAAGGCTCTGTAAATAATTATGTCAAGTTGATCTAATGTGCCATTTAAGGATATTATTTCCTTTTTGATTTTCTGTTTGGATGATATATCCATATCTGACAGTAGGGTATTTAGGTTCCCTACCATGATAGTGTTTTAGTCTGTTTCTCCCTTTAGTTCTGTTTGTAATTACTTTACGTACTTTGGGGCTCCCTGATTGAGAGTATAGATAGTAATGTGTTATTATGTCTTCTTGGTGCATGATTCCCTTTATTATTATGAAGTGTCCCTCAGTATCTTTTTTATCTTTTTTATTTTGAATTTATTTTGTCTGATATTAGTACCACTACTCTGACTTTTCTTTGAATGTCATTTGCTTGAAATATTATTTTCCACCCATTCACTGTCAGTCTATATTTGTCTTTGGAGCTGAGATTTGTCTCCTGGAGACAGCATATGGTTAGGTTGCAACTCTGTGCCTTTCTTTGGTGAGTTCAGTCCATTTACATTTAGGGTGATTATTGAAATGTGAGGTCTCATTACAGCCATTTTAGCTTTTGCTTTCTGGTAGCTTGGTGTTTCCATTGTTTCCTTGTCCTTGTATTTCTTTTTTCTTTATTTTGGTTGGCTTTTGTGGGGATTTTCCCTCTGGTTCTCCTTGTTTTCTGTTATATACTTCAGTTCTGAATCTTTGGTTTGTGGTTACAGTTACGAATATGTAAAGGATAGTTACATACAAGAATATATACATACATACACACAGTTGTCCATTTTCTTCTACGTGTGTCTTATCTCCATTCCCCTTTGCAAATATGGATCTTAGAATCCTACCCTTTCAGTCATTTTTATCTCAATTTGACTCTATGGATGCTGAACGTTCATTTAAGCTTATAATGCCCTGTTCTTAGTAAGGGTTGCACTCCTCTGCTTCTATTTGCCTGATAGTCACTTTACTCCTAATTATGTTTTGGTTTTTTTTGTTTTTGTTTTTGTTTTTTTGTCATTTCATTTTAGGTGAGCTGACCCCTTTCAGTATTTCCTGTAGTGCAGGCCACACAGTGGAGAATTCCCTCAATTTTTGTATGTCTGGAAAGGTCTTGATTTCTCCTTCATATCTAAAGAAGAGCTTAGCTGGATACATTATTCTAGGCTGGCAGTTCTTTTCTCTTAATAGTTTAAATATTTGATTCCATTCCTTTCTTGCTTATAAGGTTTGCGCTGAGAAGTCCGAGGATAATCTAATGGGTTTTCCCCTATAAGTTACCATTTTCTTCTTCCTGGCTGCCCTGAGAATTCTGTCTTTGTCATTGATATTTGATAATTTTAATACAATGTGCCTTGATGAAGGCCTTTTTAGGTTGAGATAATTGGGTGTTCTGTTGACTTTTTTAATTCCAAACTCCAGCTCATTCCTTAGATTTGTGAAATTCTCATCCACTATTTGTCTGAAAATGCTTTCTAGTCCCTGATCCTTTTCCTCACCTTCAATAATTCCCATTATTCTTATATTTCCTCTCCTGATGGTACCAGCTAGTTCTTGAATTTCTCTCATTACTTTTCATTCTTTGATTTCTCTTTTCTTCCTTCTAATTTATTTCTAGATTTCTGTCTTCAATATCACTGATCCTTTCCTCCATTTGGTCGACTCTATCTCCCAAGCTTGCTATTTTATTTTTCAGCTCCTACAGTGTGTTCTTCATCTCCAGAAGGTCTATATGTTTCATTTTGAGGATTTCAATCTTCTTGCTCTGCTCATCTAGATGTTTTTTCAATTCCTGAAATTGTTGATATAACTTGTTTCAGAATTCACTGAGTTTTTTCAGAAGTACCATCCTGAATTCTCTGTCATTTAAGTTGCATATTTCTATGTCTGTAAGCTTATTTTTTGGAGATTTTTCTCTTTCTTTCTGAGATGCTTTTTCATCATGGTTGTTCATTGTGTTTAATGGACTATATTTTTGCCCAGGAATTAATGGAAATGCATTCTGCATTTTTTTCCAGAAAGATTTATTATATAAAGATCTCTCTTTAGCCTGCTGCAAAGAAGGCACTTTTATTTTGGTTTCCAGTAGGTGGCATCTAAGCCTCTTGGATCCCTGCTTTATATAAAGCCTTAAAAATGCCTTTTTATTTTTGATAGATATTTACTCACGCTTGCTACCTCAGTTTCAATCCCTGTCAGTGTTAGCAAAAGTTTCAGTAGTGTTTGCTCAGATTCCCCTGGGGCTCCGTTGTGTTTGGTCTTGGAGCATATGTAGGAAGGACCCTCTGGGTTGGGGGTTGAGGGCTGTAGCTCAGCCTCAGTTTTGCAACCGCAGCCAGTAAAAATCAACTGTTGTTTTTCGGCTGTTCTGTTTCTCTGCCTTCTGCCCTAATAACTGGGCCCTGCCACGAGCCGGCCTCAGGGAGCTCACAGCTTTCCCAGGCAGAGCTGTTCAGGGAACCAGCCACTCCTTCTCCCCTCCTCCTCCTCCTGCAGGTAGCTCCCGCGACTGTGAGAGGTAGCTTCTTTATCTCCCAGTACACTACCCGACACCCAGGGTTCTGACCTGTGGTAGCTCTTAATGCATAGATCCCAAACTCAGACATGTCGGTGGGCATTTTGGGTGCTTTTTGTTGAGTTTTAGATGTTCAGCTTATTGTTGTTTCAAGGGAAGAGATCTGGGAACATCTCTCACTCTGCCATATTTCCAAAGATCATCTTCACCTTTTTTTAAATGATCATGTTGAAAGTCACCCAATTATGAAAGCTGAGATGTTCCAAAATCTGCAGTCTGCAAGCTGGAGACCAGAAAGAGCTCCTAGTGTGGTTCCAGCCTGAGTCCAAGGGCCTCAGGCCCAATTCTTAAATATCATCCTCTTTTTTTTTTTTCCATACCTCTCCATCCAGTCCATCAGCAATTCCTTTCAATTCTACCTCTGAAGTATATCCAAAAACCAACTATTCTCCACCACCCCCATTATTATTATTCTAGTTTAAGATTTTATATTTGAGGAGTAGTATACAAAGGGAAATAAAAGAATAAATAAAGAAAAGCAGTCTAGGTTTAATGTGATAGTCAGTAGACAGTAGAAAGTATTGGGATTCTGTTTTTGTGAAAATATATCATATATGGAGGTATATCCTATTAACACAACTTCACAGCTAGTACTAAGGGGAACATCTCAACTGGTTTTGGTAAAAGCCTCCTAAATCAATCTGTGCTTCTGCCCATGCCCCTAATAGTCTATTCTGTTGTGGCAGCCAGAATGGTCCTGTTAAAACGTAAGTAAGATCATGCTCAAAATTCTCCCAGGGCTTCCCATTTCCCTAGGAATCAAAGCCAAAATTTCCATGTGGTGTGCTGGTCCCAGCCACCTCTCAATCTCATTCCCACTCCCCCTCACTTGCCTGCTCCCACTCCACCAGCACCCTCATTGTTCTTCAGCTATAAAAAGCATGCTGTCAAGCACCTTCATGCTTGCTGTCACCTCTGCTTAGAAACCATCCCCTCAGGGACCCACAAGACTCTCTCCCTGACTACATCAGGCCTCTGATCAAATCTCTTTTTTATGAGGCTTTTGTAGACCACCATGTAAGAGTGTACACACACACATTCACACACCCTATCCCCTTATCCTTTTTTATATGTCATTGCATTTATCATTTATCACCAACCAACATCATATACATTTGTTTATTATCTCTTACTCTCTATTCTCCCCTCCCTCCACCAGAGCAAGAGCTGTTTTGTTTACTGTTGGACTTATGCTGCTTGCATAGTGCCTGACATACCATGAACGCTCAAATATTTGTCAGGTGAATGGACTGAGGGATAATGAATCACTCTATAATGCAGAAAGGTATATGTTGGTCCTTCATCCAACTACTCTTCAGAATGCATCTACCACCATATTCTAGGAAGGCCATGACTGAATGGCTTCCAGCCCCGGTAGGACAGGCTTTGCTTCATTTCTTTCTTACAATGAGGTAGTATGTTGCTAGAAATTTTACATATGAGCTTTCCTTTTTTCCTTGCTTCATTCTCAGTTCTGTCCCAATGCATAAAAGCACTTTGATTGATGTATACTATGATCATACAATCTTTCATTCCATCTATTGAAATAGTTTTTTAGAGTAAGCTCTAGGAAGGTAATGTTTTAAATTTAAAAACTCTAATTTCAATTATCTGGGGCCCTGGATCTCAATTCAAGGACAACTGAACTAGTTTTTTTATGGTGGTAGGAAAAAAAAGTGAAAAGAACTGTATTTCATCGAGCCTCTCTCTACCAGCAGCAAGGATGGTGCTCAGAGCTTAATAAATGTTATCTCAATAAATGTTTAAATTTATAAATTTATAAATGTTCACATGAAGATGAGACAGATTCAATTACATAAATGAAGAAACTGAATCCTGAAGCAGTTAAAAAATTTAGCCACCATTTAAGTGAAAAAATTGAGATTCTGATACACATCTGCATACAAAATCCATTCCCTTTCAATATCAAAGATAAGAATTAACACAATTCATGAGAAAAATCAGTTCTTTCTTTTCTCCTCACTTGCCAGCCCACAATAAATGTTACTCGGTGATGGACTGTTGAGGAATCATCCTAGAAAATGTTCTAATGAGGCATTTCCAAGTGCAAACTCCACAGCCCCTGAAACCAAATCTATGTAACAGGCACAGGGATTTGAATTTTCAAGGAAATGTACTTCAGCTTTAAAAATAAAACACTCAAATAGGGAATATATATCTACATATGTAATTTCTCATAAGTTTAAGAAACATTTCAAACTATCATCTCAAAATAGTTTTCTGAAATAATAAAGAGAACCAATTTTCAAATGTTGCATAGTACCTTATAGCTCCTTTTCTGTAGCCATTACAGAAGCCCAGCTTTTCACTTGGGCACTATGTGAAGTACACTGGTCTAGTTTCTGAGAAAACAGCAGTGAAAAGCAAGCTCTTGTGAAACTTACTGTCTAGTGGAGAAAGTGGATAACTGTGCTATGAGTGTTTAATTACTTTCTGGTTAAATGCTATCATCAATTAGAGATAGTTACTACAGACAATCCCTTCTAGGGTGGTCATAGAAGACTTCCAAGAGAAAGTACTAGTTGAGCTGAGAGCTAAAGAATGAAGTTATTTTTAGGTGGAAGGGTTGGAAAGTGGTAGCTAAAATGGGTCAGTTTTACAGGCAGGAGAAGAAGAATGTGACAAAACTGTGAACTGGAAAGGAGCTTGATACATTTGCAGAATTAAAAGGGAGGTAGTGTGGCTGGAAGGTGGATTAGAGAAGAGTGAGAAGAGAAGACAGCAATGAGATGAGGCTTCTCAGATGGGAAGAGACTGGATTCTGTAGAGCTTGTGAAGAATTCTGGGATGCATCTCAAAAACAATGAAGAACCAAGGATATGTTTTGGGAATGATATAGTCAGATTTGCATTTTGAAGAGCTCACTCTGGATATAGAATAGAGAATGGTTTAGTGGGTTGGAGGCTGATCAAATATGAATGAGGGACTGACGCCTACAAGGAAGCTAGTGGAGATGCAAAGGACAGGAAAAACTAAGGACAGTAATGAATTTGTAGAAAAACCAATATATCTGAGATATGTTTATAAGGTAGAATCAATAGAACTTAGTGATGGATTATATATAAATGATAAGGGAGAGGGAATGTCAATAATAACTCACAGGTTTCTGGTAGGCACAGTTGGTTGGATGGTGATACCATATCATGGGGAAGGAAACACTGCAGGAACGTGTTTGGAGAAAGAGGGTAGAAAAAGAATAAATTTAATATAAGACTTGCACTCTGAGTTTCCATGAAACTTACAGTGAGATGTTGAGTGAGCAGTTAGCTATTTGCAGTCTAGAGCTCAAATGAGCTATCTGAACTTGAGATTTAAATATGGAAATAGATGCAATCACTCCGTAAAAACAAAAAAAAATTAAAACAAAACAAACAAACAAAAAAAAAACAGAGAATGTTAAGAGGATGGAGTCATGACAAACTAAAACATTTAAAGGTCAGGTAGAAAAGAAATGGACTAGCAAAGGAACATAAAAGAATTTCCACCACATGCTGCCTTTGGATTACAGTTCCCCCTGCAAGTGCCAGTGAGGTTGTTTACATGGCACCAGTAAAGTAGGGCATATCCAGGAAGTCAGAGTAGACAATGCTTTCAACACTCCTCTGATAGAAGAGAGAGTCAAAGCAGGCTTTTGTGAATTGGCCAAAACCAAAAATTGTTTATGTACCTACTCATAATTACATGAGGCAATAAATTTGTTTTGATCCGTACCCTTTCCAAAACACAACTTTATTTTTTAATATTTCAATCCCAATTGTTTACTATCTATTCCTACTCTTCTTTATATTACTCGAAAGCTAGTTAATTGGTACAATTTGGCAAAGTCATTAAGCTTCTTAATTGTAGTTTATTTTAAATAAAACATTACAGATACTTTCCTTAATTTCATTCCCCTCTTTCTCTTCCCAGAGGGAACATCTATTTAGCAGTTAGTGTTCATATTCCCTGTATATCTTAATACATTTACCAAATAATATTCAAAACATATGTTTTACATGTTTCTCATTTTATAAATGGTCACACTGTATTGTTCTGAAACTTGTTTTTTTTTTTTTTTTTTTTTTTTTTTTTTTTTTTTTTTTTGCTAAACACTATGTTTTCTTATGTACACCCATGTTAATACTGGCAATTCTAGGGGTTGATTCACTTTAACTGCTCTATGGTATTCCACTAAATGACTTTGTCACCATTTTTTCTCTTCTACTGAAGAGTCAAGATATTTCCATGTTTTTGCTATTACACACAGCTAATAATTATTTTCAAACACTGCTTTATGTATACATGTGCTCTAGTTTCTCTAAAGTATGAACCTAGAAGTGTCAATTATTGGTCAAAGGATATATTCAAATACATATAACTTTGCTAAGTTACCCTCCAAGGGGCCACCAGCGATGTTTGAGTTCTCATTTCTCCTTATTATCACAAACTGTTGATATGCCACATTTTTTCATTTTTGCCCCTCTGATGGGCATAAAATAGTTTCATTGTAAAACTAAGAATCTTTTCATATTTACTTGTTTTTTTCCTGTAGTGATAGATTTTTAAAATATATATATATATAGTTATATTCTAAATAGTTCACCTTATTTTCAATCATTTGCATATAGCCCCCCACACACGCACATACACATAAGACTCTTATATGATGTGAGGAGTGAAGAGTTTTCTATGAGAACATAGGTATTTAAACTTTAATCAATGTCTCTGGATGACTCCAATATGTTCTCCCCCCTATTTTGATTTATAATAATGCATAAATATGTACTCTTTCTGTTTAGTTGTGAGCACCTGGTACCTACTATAGACTCTGCTAGGATTGGGTAACAAAAGACCTTGCACTCAATAAGGATACTGTCTAGAGGTGAGGGGGAAGGATCAATAAATAGACTACAGAATTTTAATAGAATAGAAATACTGGGATGGGATGAGCATGATATGCTGAGTGGGCACTGTGAAAGAGCACCAACCAGACAAAGGAAGGGGAGGAGGACCTTGGAATGAGATTATATCTGAGCTAGGATTTGAAGGATTAATGGGAATACACCAGAGTGATGAGAAAAGCATCTTGATTGTGTAAAAAGGCAAATAGAAAGTATGGCAAGTTCAACAAATGGAAGGTACTTTGAAATTCCAAGAGACAAGTTTAAGAAGGGAATGGCAAAAGAGAGAGAGGGAGAGAGGGAGGGAGGGAGACAGGGAGGGAGGGAGAGAGAAAGAGGGGGGTAGGGAGGGAGGGAGGGAGGGAGGGAGAAACACTAAAAGAAAGTCTAGATGAAGATCACAAAAGGCCTAGTGCCACACTAAAGATTTTGGACTTAACCCTGAAAATGTTGGGAAGCCTTCAAAGACTTTTTAGCAGGAAAATGATAAGATTCAATTTTCTCCCTTGGCAAAATCCTTCCTCAGTCTTATTTGGAGAGTGGTTAGGGGTCAGAAAAACAATTTGTTTTTTGCAGGTTGATGATCCATTCTGGAAAGTATGATTCTTCAACCCAATAGCAATAGAGATAGTAAGGGAAAAAAATTACATAGGTAAAAAAAAAAAAAACATTCAACAGAATATGAGAAAGAAATCAAAGATAAAACTTGGTTTTGTAGTTTGAGTATCCTAATCATAAAGGTTCCATGCAAAATAGGCAATAGGAGAGGAAAAGATTTAGGGACACAGGGTGAGAGTGAGGAGAAATGATGTTAATTCTAGTTTTGTGTTTATTGAGTGTAAATCTCACATGAAACATCCACGTGGAGACATTCAGTATGCTCTTGAAATGAAGGTCTGGAATCCAGGAGACAGATCTTTGCTTGAGATGTATCTTAGGAATTATCAATTTCAAGCAGACAGTAAAGTCATGGCAGTAGAGTAGATTGCTCAGAAAGAGTATGAGGATTGTAAAAGTAAAAGGGATGACTAGAACCCCAAGAAGCAGAATGTAGAGGATTAACTAAGTAAAAGAACCTAAAAATGAGACTGAGAAACCCTGGTCAGAATAGGACGAAAACCAGGAGGATGTGGTGCCACCAAAGGCACCAGAAGTTTTCAGTAGAAAACAGTGACCAGTGTCAAATGGTCAGGAGCTCACTTAGACAAGATTACTGAAAAGCATCAGATAGATTTAGATACAATGTAGTCACTGGTGATCTTGGAAAGATCTCTAAAGTCACCAGCACATGACTATCTGTAATTCTATAAACTATGGATAGTTTAAGTGTATTTCTGCAATACACACACACACACACAGAGTGAGGCTAATTGTTCCTTTTAACTAAAGCAAGCCAGCTCATCCCTCGAGAATCCACTTTGTTGAGCAGAAAGAGGACTGGGTTGATTGGATGACGGATCGGGTCCCCTCTAGCTCTCAGAAGCTGTTACATAATTGTTTCAATACCATATAATGAAAGTTACGCTCTGTATCCTTGAGATCAACTATGAATTGTATTTTGAGGACCACGTCTGACTTCACTGACACCCTCCTCCTTCCTTCCTAACTCCCTTCCTTGAATATCCACTAACTCCACACTATCTTATGCTTTACCCCTACTCACTCTTCCTAGGAGCGGCGCACCCTCACCAGAATCTTTACTTTCCTTCCCCTTAATATCTACTTTGTAGAAACTATGAGTCAAAAACCTCTTATATAAGGACTATCTTTTTGAGATGTCCACACATCTTTTGACTTTTGCTCATACCTATAAATAATGAGAACACATCATACACATCATTGAACAGGGAAGTCATCTTGAGGTAAGCTTCTTGAGAGTAGAAACCATGCATTTACTAATCTTGGGAAGCCAGCTCTTAGATCATACCCAGCAAATAATAATCACTCGAAACATTTATTTTTGAATAACTGAAGGAATTGTGACCTCATGATACTGCCTGAGACCTCAGCAATAATAGATCTCATACTTGGAACTTCCTTACAACAAAGGGATGCAAGGCTCCTAGTCCCCTGCTAGTGGTCTCACCTCCAAAGTCTGCACCACAGCTTCTCCTGAAGGTAAGCACCAAAGGACCAACCTTCACACCCTCAGCTACTGCCTGGTTTCAAAGTCCATTGTGTCAAGGCACATGATGAACTCTATTCCAGTAATGATATACTTGATCCTAAAACTTTCTCTTGTCCCTGCAGTACATGTGATTTACTGAGTTCAGGAACATCTGTTGCTCACCTTAGCTTTGCTTTCATTTCTATCCTATCAGTAAGACTGGAACTCTCCTTTCTCTTTGAGAAGGCCAAACTCAAACTCCCAGGGCTCTTTGGAACATTTCTTGGGTTCCTCCATTTGCTCTGCAAACATATTAAACTAAAATTCACATGCAATGAAAAAGGATTTCCAATAATAACCATAATCTGTATTTGTGTGGGGTTGTTTTTGCAAAAGAAAAATTTTATAAATCTAATTTAATTTTCTGATTTAATATTTAAAAGAATCTGAAATTAAATAAGCCCATTTATGTCTATTCATCTTTGCACCAGCTAATTTCAGACTGAATTATGACATGAAAATGTTATTTGTACTCTTCGATGTGTGGAATTTTAAGAACACATATCATTTATATGCCATATAATTTCTATCACCTCTACCAAAATTTCTTCTATTTTACATTATTTTTCTTGACCAAAGTTCAAGTCATTCTATTCATTTTTTTCTCTCAAAACAATCATTAAACTTAATTTTTTTAACAAAGCAAATCTGACGCTTTATTTACTTATAGTTTTTGCCACCATCTAAAATTATAAAATCTCTCTGCATATTTTTCTAAACATTTTTAAAATATTTTTTGCTGACATTCTAAATTAATATTTATACCACTGAATGGAATTTAAGTAAACAGGCAATCTGCTATAATGTCCTTTAAAAGGTACCATACAGAGGTGTTTATCTCAATGACACTCCCCAAGGGAAATAAAATCAAACACTTGCTGCCAACATAAGTGTATAATGGTCCTGTTTTCTTTATTAGATCAAGGTCAAGCACGTGAGCCCAATTAAGTTAGGTATCAGGGAACATATGTGGGTCAAATTCAGCACTTCCTCAAAGCTTGTGTTGCAGTGAATTCAAATATCAGAAACTACTTTAAGAAAACATTATTTCCTAATTGTAAAAAAGGTAACTTAATGATAGGATCATAAGGGTTCTTGGTTATATCAATGCTCCTTCAAAAGAACCTTAAAACTGAGTAATATTTTTTTATAAGCAAAGTCGGACTAACCCTACCGGGACCTGAAGGAAATTTATTTTTATTTTATTTTTTCAGTATTAACAACGTAAGCCAGTTTTGGGTCTTATGGATGTTTGTGGCTCTCTTTGTAATAAAAGCAAGAATCAAAGGCGATATGTATAAGTGACCATGGTAGAAGAGATGGCAATTTGAAGGGAAAAAGGGAAATGAATTTATTAAATTCTTACAATGTATCAAACATTGTGCAAGGTCTAATTTAATTCCTAAAACAGCTCTGCCCACCTGCCACTATACATAGTTATTATAATATTATTTACTGTATTCCTCATGCTGTATTTTACATCCTCATGACTATTTTATAACTGCCAATTTACACTTCTTAATTCCTTCACTTTCACCAAGCCCCCAAACTCCCTTCCTTCTGGCAACCATCAGTTTTTTCTCTATATCTATGAGTTTGTTTCTGTTTTGTTTGTTTGTATTCTTTGTTTTTAAGATTCCACATATAAGTGAAATAATATGGTATTTGTCTCTGTGTCTGATTTATTTCACTTAGCCTAATACCCTCTAGATCCAACCATGTTGTTACAAATGGTAAGATTTTTATCCTTTTTTATGACTGAATAATATTCCATTGTATAGATGTACTACCTTTATCTATTTGTCTATTGATGGACACTTAGGTTGCTTCCATATACTGGCTATTGTAAATAATGCTGCAATGAAAATAGGGATGTCAAATGCATATTTAATACATGATTTAATATATTTAAGTCATATATTACATAATAAATTATTTTAAGGATATTGTTTTTTCTTTCACCCACATTCATTAAACAATTTTATTCAAATTTCTAATGAGTATATCCAACATCAGGGTTTGTCATCCTTGAGATATATTTTGCATCATTTGCAGTTTTCTAAAACAGATCACCTTCACTTCTATTCAAATAAATTTTGAATCTGTGTTTAATACACTAACAGGATTTTGTTCCAAGCTACCAAATACCATTTGATATTCATGATCTTCATAATATAATCATGAACTATATTAATTTTTGTGCCAGTTATCTTTCATTTGCCCCTTCAAATCCATTCCCCTTCCTTCTTCACCCTGCTTTCAGCCTTGGAAAGCTGACCTGTGTGGACCACATTCAAGTCAAGGGGAGGCTTGGCACAAGATGAGAGGGAGGGAGGATGGTGAGTTTGAGGTATCTATTCCTCTGGCTCCATCTCTTGGAATTCGCCTCAGTCTGGCTGCATCCGTGAGCAGAAGGTCATTGCTCCTCTCAAGGCAACCACCTCCTCACAGCTGTCTCCCTCCATGTTCAGACACCTCTCTCCACCCTCACTTTAGCTTTTTAGGCCTAGAAGTGGTCAGAGTCCTGAGCCAGCTAGCCTTGGATTCCTATACTATTCCTTGTACTTTCCTTATGTCCCACCATACCTTTATAATTAGTCTTTTGACTAATAAACCCTCCTTGATTTTTCCTAATGTGAATCTGACGTCAATTTCCCATTGGGAACTGACTGATCTTGATATTTTTTTAAAATAATCTTTAGAAGACTTGTTTTCCATAATACCCAACTCACAATTTCAGGTCAGATCCCCAGAATAAATAATCTTTATTAACCTTCTTCATATCTTTTTGTTTGTTTGCTTTGTTGTTTTAACTGACTCTTCTACAAACATGCAAAAGTACATTGATTTAGGCTGTCCATATATTTGAGAGACTTCTAAGACTCTATTAGGCCCTCTTTTCTGAATAATTATTTTAGGAAAAAAAATATTGCCTTATATTTTATCATATACAGTATTCTGGATCCTAATCTTTTATTCGTGTTGCTAATCTTTCTATCATTTGACTTTTAAATTTGTTAGTGATATATTTTGTTAAAAGGTATGTGTTTTAATTTAGGCAAATTATCTTTGTGGACTTGGGGTAGGAAAGAATCCCTTTAAAAATATATATAAAAGCCACAAATCATAAATTAATGAAAAGATTCTCTTCAGCTATAATGAATGAAGCGTCTAAATTTGACTGCTTGGTGAAAATAGCTGTTAAAGAAACACATTGAGGTTTGTTTTTTTATCTGATTGCATAAGGAAAAAGAGGATTTAGTTGCTATTTTTTAAATATCTTCATCTTTAAAAGTTTCACATTTAAAAAGCATTCAAAGTTTCCACATTTAATCAGGGTTCAAAGTATCTCAGGAGAATTATTATTTGCTTTTAAGCTTGATGATTTTTTAACTATGTAGAACAAATAAAACACTTCATTAACTTCCTCTAATGAAAATATATTAGAAAGGTTAAGCACAGTCACAAAACTATTTTCTTAGGACATATAAATTCACTGTAGGATCTCAAGTCATATATATTGGACAGCAACAAATTAGAAATTTAAATCGAAGAGTGAAAATAGTCTTAGCAACTTCATCCTTCATAGTATCCAAACATCAATAACTTCACATTTTATTAATATATCTATGAGAATTTAGTTGGCTCACTTGACTTTTTATTAGTACCAACAGTCGTGGAGGATCTACCTGCCATAATCTCTGCTGTCATCTAGGAAAAGTAATAAATAAAAGCTAATAACATAAATTCTATCCTGTGTTGTATAGCAAGTCTCTCTCTGTTATATTAAATGGTGGCTTATTAAAATTAGATGGATTAATATATCTTTGACTGAGTTCTTCCCACCTGCAATAATTCTCTGCTCCTTAAACAAATGAGGAAAACTGCTATCATTGTTCTCCATACATGTTTGGATCAGTGCATTAAGTGTCCAAAAGTTTGAGTGGAAAAATTCTGATCAAGCTAAGCTTCCTAGAGTGGATTTATCACCTTAGTAAATAGTATGTTCTAGGCTCATTACAGAGCATCAAAGTTAAAGAAGAATGAAGTTAAGGAAAAAAAATAAGAGACAAGCAGTTAAGGCTTCAACAAAGTTTGAAATCTAAAATCTCATCTCAAAACATAATTAGTCCAGGTTTGATATCAGCTTCTTATAATTTTTCCCACATCTAGTGTTCATTTAAGAAATTTTTGTGTGTGTTTGTTTTAAAGAATGACAGATGGGAGTAATCATGACCGAAACTATCACCCCTCCTTCTCTTTTGTTGGCCCAATCCTTTCCAAGGACACATCTGGGCCTGGGATGGGTCCTTTTCACAGTTTTCTCAAGAGCATGTGACTAATACATTTCAAGTGTTTAATTAAAGCCGTTTTTGCATTCAGTGTGTGTAGTGAAGACCTCATGTGATTCCAAGAACACATGTCTTAACTATAACACTGTGAACCTTTAATGTTTAGTTCATTAAATTAGAATGACTGAGTGGTTAGACTAAAGGAAAGAAAGAGAAGGAAATTAATAGTTATAAATTAAGAATGTGCCATAGAACATTAATATTCTATTTAAATCAATATACAAACCTCTCCACATAGAACTGTCATCTTTTAAAACAGGAGGGGTCCCTAGAGAGCACCTAGTTCAATCTCTTCACTTTACAGATAAAGAAACCAAAGAACAAAGAAATGATGTGATACATCTAGATTATACAATTTATTAATAATCAATCCAGGACTAGAACTCAGGTCTCCTAACTTGCCTCTAACATTCTTTTCATTATACCCTTAAACACATGGCCAGAGTTAAGGAAAGCAAATTGTGCCCCTACAGTTATTAGGCACTGTGCCATGATTTGGGACTATGAAGGTTAATAATTTAGGATGTCTGCACCTGGCTTACACTCCAGGGGGAGGGTGAAGATAAACTGATAAACACCCATTGCAATAATCACTGAACGTAAATTAACAAAGGGCTGAGAAGCCCCGCACAGAGCAACTTCTTACCTGGGAATTAATATTCTGTTAGAGCTAGAAGGATGAGTAGGAATTTGACAGCAAAGAAGGGCCATTCTAGTCGGAGAACAGTAAGGAAAAGAACCCAAAAGAGCCTTATAGGATATGATGTTTTCCTGGAACTAAGCTCTATAGACAAAAAGTAGTAGGAGCTGAGGTTGACAAGATCAGTTAGATCAAAACTAAGGAGTTTCAATTCAATAATTTAGCCACTTGACTCTAACAGATTTTCAAATAGCTGAGATCGTATTACTGAACATTTTTTTTTATGTTGGCATTGATTAAAATAGACTAGAGTGGGAAAGTGTCAGTGACATGAGTAGGAGACTGGTTCCTCCTCTTTCTAAAACAGAAAAGATGATAAAATGAAGAGCTGCATTTTATTTTTAAACTTGAAATAAATTGATATATTTAAGCAGGGATTATAAATAGAATACAATGAAAGAAAGAGTAGATGAGACACTGAGGTTTTTGACTTGGGGAACAGTAAAATTATTAACTAAGATCAAGAATGAAGGAGATGTTAATTCTGAGAGTAAGAGAATGAGTTTATTTAAGGACTCTGGAGATAGGGCATAAAGATCTAGAAATAGCCTTCTTAATTCTATGAATGAAACTTAGAGAAATTCTGTGCAGTGGGAAGTATCCAGTCTTATAATTAATAACAGAGTACATCTCTGATAGTGATTACAGTTGGAACCACAGGCTGAAACACATGGCTGGAATAACCAGCCACAGACAATTAACTGTGTGCAAACAATCATAATTAACAGATTTTGAGGAAGCTTTCTCTGTTTGCCTAAGTATTATCTTTCACCAGTGGCATCTAAATTAAAAATATTATCATTAATTAAGTTCAGTTTTTAATGACCTTTATTGAATACCTATCAGGTACAAAAATTGTACTTCATTGTCAGGAAATATAAAGGAAAATAAAACACATTTTTTGAAATTTACAGCCTGGAAAGTGGATAACAGTAAGTATAAGTTTCTAATATGCAGATGAAAATATTATAGGAGCTGTGAGAAATAAAGGAAGAGCTCTTGGGAAAGAAGATACTTTTGCTGAATCACAAAGGAGGAAGAGTTTGAGCATTAGTGTTGGCAATAACAAATTAGAAAGGACATTCAAGACTGTTCAGGCTAGAAAAATAGTATGAAAAATGCGTGGAAGAGGAAAAGTGTTAATATATTCAGAGAACATCACAATTGCCCTCAGTAGTTGTAACTTAGAGTATCTGAGAATAAATGGTAGAAGTTCTGGCTGGGCTGATAAATTGAAGTCAGCTTTTGAAAGCCTTCAAAGTGAAGAAATGGCGGCAACAACAGAACTTTGGGGAAAACAGCGCAGGTAATTATAATAGGGCTTTTCTCAGTCTCTAATGTGGAAGCACTCCCTTCCCCCCACATCCCCCTCACCCCACCCCACCTCCTCCCAGATGACTGGACTGGATCACTCATGTTGCAAAGATTAGCCTAAGGAACTTCCCACAAGACTTCTTTTTTTTTTTATTGCCACACCCCAGCTTCCACTTGACCCTGTCCCCCACTCTCACCAAGTCAGAAATATTACAAATATTTCTTAATGTACAAGACACATAAATTTCTCAAAGAAATCTTATACCTAAAATGAAGTTACTAATGTTTATTATTAAAATAAGGATAATAATAATGAAAGTAACAACTACGGCTAGTATTTGGAACACTTTCTTTGTAACAGAGTGTACTGATCTTGTTATGTTTATTGGTTTGTCCTTATAAGAATTCTTTGAGGAGGGGACATTATCATACCAATCTTACCACTGAGAAAGGCTAAAATAATCTTTCCACTGTTGAGTGGCTTGAAAATGGGGTAACCAATATTAAAGCCCAAGACTGCTTGACATAAAAGCCCTCTACTCTTTTCCTTATCTGGCACTTGGCAGCCACTCCTCTACAACACAAAACAACTTTTAAGGCATTCACCTTCTGAAACTCTCATTCTATATAACTGTCCATAACCCAAGGTACTTGGGGCTTATGAAAACACAAAGTAGAGGTATTTCCCATCTTCTTATGTGAAGTATTTAAAAGGTGGGAGTAAAATAAAGAGGCAAAGAAATCAATGCATTTGGGGGTATTACTTTTCAAGTATTACCCTGGTGAAAGAATTGCAATTGTTCTCTAATGGTTTGGAATAAACTCCCTTCTGAGTCAGTGAATTCAGCTGGAAGACAAGAGAAAATCTAGCAGAGCCATTCTAAACCAATGATTCAATGACCTTTGAATACTGGCTAGTAGATATCTAATAAAAACTACCCGTTTTTGGTTTAAGATAGGAGAGATTTTACTCTATACTCAAAAGAACAGTACAGGGCACTTAATTTTAAAATTGTTTTTTTATTTCAAACACAGACCCTGGGCAGATTTCTTCTCTTTTAAGAATGAGTAAAGCAATATTAAATAACATAAAGAAAGGAAGTCCCTTCAGGATATAGGGCATACACACAAAATGATTTACAGTAAGAAACTGAAGATATTTTTAGAAATTATCTACTTTGTATTTTTAATAAAATAAAATATACTTTTTGAAATGTAAGTTGAGAGATGAGGTTAAAGTAGAATAAACTAAAATGAAAGCTAAAATTAAAATTAAACCGGAATTGACCATTATAAGAAAAGAACACATTAAGGGGAAAATCTTGCATTTTCATTATCAATTCTCTTGCCAAAAACAATTATAAAAGCTGAATAAAAGGCAACTTAAAATGTTTGAAAGCATCAGTTAAGGCATTAGAGAACGACCAAGAAAATCAGGAATTGAGGGTCAAGAAGCCTAGAGAAAAGAGAAACAGACTAATGTGAACTCACTTTGATGACTGATTTTTCCCTCAGAGGTGTTGGTGATTTGGGCCATCATTTTTAAATACAAAGTGCAAGACTGGGGCTTGAAGCAGTTCCACCAGGCTGGTGGAGACATAGACTAAAGAGGCCAAAGCATAACAGGGAGGAAGAAACAACAAAGAGGACAGTCCAAAATGCAGCAGCAATTTTCCCTTAAAGCATTTGCCAACTCCTAGGCCTTTCTCATGCAGAGTGAGACTTGAAAACCCAAGCAAAAAATAGCCAGTTGAGATGCCAAAGTATAAAGCCAAGATTTCAGCAGTCTATCAGTGCTAGACAGAAGTTGGAATTCACCACCAACCAAGATGGGGGGCAGAATTTATAAACACCCAAGGCTTTCAGTTAAGACGTAAAAAAGAAGAAAGTTATATTTTTAAAATTACATGTTAATAAAATATCAATAATAAAAATAAATATGCAAAAGATTAGTTGGAAAAATAAAACTGAAATTCCTATGGCAAAACATAGGTTATGGCTTTATAAATCCACTTTTAGTAAAAATATTGACTGTGAAGAATAAGAATAAAACATTCAATTATAAAATTATAACTAAATTAAAAACAGAAACTTATAAAAACAAAATAAAAAATAGAGAAAGCAATGAAATTACCAAAAGAAGTAGAACTGACATGTATCTAATTGACACACAACTAAAGAATTATTTCTTTTCACAGTTGAGTATGAGGTCAACTGTAGGCTTGTCATATACGGCCTCTAATATGTTAAGGTACATTTTTTCTATACTTAATTTGAAGAGAGTTTGTATCATGAAAGGATGTTGAATTTTGTCAAATACTTTTTCTGCATCTATCGAGATGATCATAAGATTTGTATCCTTCATTCTGTTAAAATGGTGTATTGGATTTATTGATTTATGTATGTTGAACCATTCTTACATACCAAGGATAAATCCTACTTGATTATAGTGCATGATTAATTTAATATGCTATTGAATTTGTTTTGCTAGTATTTTGTTGAGAATTTTTGCATCTATGTTCATAGGAATATTGGCCTGTAATTTTCTTCTATTATCCTTTTTTGGCTTTGATATAAGGGTAATACTGGCTTTGTAAAATGACTTTGGGAGTGTTCCCTCTTCTTCAGTTTTTTGGAAGAGTTTCAGAAGGCTTAGCATTAATTCTTCTTTGATAGATTCAATGTTCAGCAGATTCAGCTGAGAAACTATCTAGTCCTGGTCCTTTCTCTGTTGGGAGGTTTTTGATTACTGATTCCCTACCGTCTATTGGCCTGTTCATATTTTTCATTTCTTCAGGATTCAGTCTTGGTAGAATTATGTTTCTAGGAATTGATCCATTTTTTTTCTAGGTTATCCAATTTGTTGGTGTATAATTGCTCATAGGAGTCTCTTAGGATCTTTTGTATTTCTGTGCTATCAGTTGTCATGTCTCCCCTTTAACTTGTAATTTTATGCATTCGAGCCCTCTTTTTTTTTCTTGGTAAGTCTAGCTAATGAATCACCAATTTTTCTTTTCAAAAGGCCAAACAAGCTTTGTTGATCATTTCCTATTATCTTTCTGGTGTGTATTTCATTCATTTCTGCTCTAAACTTTATTATTTCCTTACTTCTGCTAACATTGAGCTTAATTTGTTTTTCTTTTTCTAGTTTCTTTAGGTATAAAGTTAGGTTACTTATTTGAGATATTTCTTTTTCCTCAATGTAGGGTTTTATCTCTATAAACTCTCTTAGAACTGCTTTTGATATGATATAGATTTTTTGTTTGTTTTGCTTTCCCCCTAAAATCAGGAACAAAACAAGGGTGTCTACTTCCACCATTTCCATTCAACATAGTACTGAAAATTCTAGGCAAGAAAAAGAAATAAAATTTATTCATATTGGAAAGGAAACAGTGAAATTATCTGTTTGCTGGTGGTATGATCATATGTATAGAAAATTCTAGATACTCCATCCAAAAACCTATTAAAATAAACTAATTCAGTAAAGTTGTAGTATACAAAATCAGTATAAAAAATGTTTCATTTCTAAACAGCAACATATAACTATCTGAAAAAGAAGCTAAGAAAACAATTCCATTTACAATAGCATCCAAAAGAATGAAATACTTAGAAATAAATTTCATCAAGTAGGTGAAAGATGTGTACTCTGACAACTATAAAATATTAATGAAAGAAATTGAAGACACCATAGATGAAAAAATATCCCAGGTTCAGGAAGAATTAATATTGTTTAAATGTCCATACTTCACAAAGCAATCTACAAATTTTATGCAATCCCTATTAAAGTTTCAATGACATTTTCATGGAAATAAATAATTCTAAAACACATATGGAACAACAAAAGACCCCAAATAGTCAGAACAATCTTGAGATAGAAGAACAATGTTGGAGGCATTTCCTAATTTCAAACTATACTACAAAGCTAAAGCACAGGCAACAAAGGCAAAACAAACAAGTAAGACTACATTAAACTAAAAAGTTTTTGCACAGCAGAGTAAATCAACAATAAAATGAAAAAGCAATGTATAAAATGAGAGAAAATATTTGCAAATCATATGTTGGATAAGGGGTTAACATTTAAATACATAAAGAACTCATACAACTCAATAGCAAACATAAAAAAATCCAAGTAAAAAATGGGTAGAGGAACTGAATAGATATTTTTTTAAAGAACATAGATAGATAGCCAACTGGTACATGAAAAGGTGTGAAACATCACTAATCATCAGGAAATGAGATATCACCTCACATTAGAATGGCTATTATCAAAAACAAACAAACAAACAAAAAACAACGTGATAACAAGAGCTGATGATGTAGGAGAAAAGAGACCTCTTGTACATTGCTGGTAGGAAAGTAAATTGGTAGAGCCATTATGAAAAACAGTAGAGATACCTCAAAAATTAAAAACAAAACTGCCATATGATCCAGCAATCTCACTTCTGGGTATATGTTCAAACAAAGTGAAATCAGTATATTAAATAGATAGCTGCACTCCCAATTTCATTGCAGCAATATTCAATAACTGAGATATGAGAACAACTTAAGGGTCCATTGATAGATGAATGGGTAAAGAAGATTATATATAATACACACACACACACACACACACACACACACACACACACACACGTAATGAATTATAATTCAGCCATAAAAAGAAGGAAATTCTGCTACTTGTGGCAACCTCAATGGACTTGGAAGACATTATGCTAAGTGAAGTAGGTCAGATAAACGCTATATGATCTCACTTACATGTGGATTCTAAAAGCTTAACTCATATAATCAGAGAGCAGAATGGTGGTTGCCAGGGGCTGGGTGGGTAGAGGAAATAGGGAGATATTAATGAAAGGGTATAAACTTTTATTTATAAGATAAATAAATTCTGAGGATCTATTGCACAGTATGGTGATTAGAGTTAACAATACTGTATTATAAACTCAAAAGTTGCTACAGAGTAGATTTTAAGTGTTCTCACCACAAAAAAAGAAATGGTAATTGTGAGACCTGATAGATTTCAGCTAACACTATTACAGTAATCATTTTGCAAAATATAAATGTATCAAATAAATTTGTACACCTTAACAGGAAATGTTATGCATCAATTATATCTAAATAAAGCTGGAAAAAATAAAATAGTTTATAAGATGTGCTACTATATTTTTAAAAAATATACATGCCAAGAAAAACTAGTAATATATGTCCTAAAACAATAAATGTGGGCGTTTTCTGGGTGGCAAGATTATGGGTTATACCTTTCTATATGCTTTGAAAACTTCTACAATAAGCATATGATTTGAAAAAAATGTTTAAAACGAACAATTATTTATCTTCCTTAAATTGGATAAATACTCTAAAATTGGTTATTGTCAACAACTTGTGAAAGGAAATGGAAGAAACATGATTTGAGTCATATAAAATTTGTTTATTCTTAAGTCAGTTTTAAATAACACCTTTTGTTTTTTAGTAGTTTTCATGACTTTGTTAAAGGAGAGTTGTCCCAACTTTTAAGAATTGGAAAGAATGAACTATCTACATTCTACAAGTGTGTACCTGTCTACCTGTGACGCAAAAATTGTCAGCTAATCAGCAATTAGCTATTTCAAGCAGCTCAGAGAGGGGAAACAAAATTTTCACTTACAGAAATCACTGCAAGTCCTTTCTTCTGTCTCCAACTTTTCAGCTACCATCATTAAGACTGTATACCATTATCATCTGGGTACTTCACAGAGAATACAGCTCTATCATCTGTTCTAAAGATTTCAGTAAGCTGAAAGAGATTGCTGCTAAACAAAAGAAGAACTTTTAAGACAAATACTTTTTTTTATCATTACTCTGTTAATGAGATAATTCTTCTCTCTCCCACCTATCACTGACATTCACTGGATTTACGACATGTGTAAACTGTTTTCCCTCAATATTTCCCCTAATTTAAGTGCTGAAGGTTATTAGAAAATTATTCCTCTATTAGTAAGTGATTTCTTAAAATTTCAATTTATTTAAATCTCTCTAAATGTAAGTTATTTCACTGGTAAAACTAAGATATAACCTATCATACAAGGTAATTTCTAAGGTCGAATATGTTTTTTCCTTCCAGTAATTGGGTCCACCTCTCCCATTGAACACAAAATTTTTTTTTAATTTTGCATAAAATTATTTGATATCTCACAAGGCAATAAAAATTATCAGACTAAGATATGGGAGAAAGAAACAGAAGTGGCCAGATGTTTGAGACCACTTTTCCGTGAAGACTGATTCTGCATGAAATGGCTGAGAGGCTGAGATACTATGGAAGTATTTGACAGCTTTCTAGGGCCAGTGGACAAAATATGAAATCCAGGGATTGCCAGAGACAAGAAGAGGTTGGTGAGACCCTCTGAGCTTTGGGTTGGAACACGTAACAACTATATAAAGAATATGTTCTCTGACTATAACTGATTCAAGCCAGATATCAAAAATCAGAAGATGATTTTTAAATCCCCAATTGTTTGGAAATTAATGTATTTCTAAATAAACCATGAATTTCAAAAATTCAAAATGAAAATTAGAAATAATTTTGAATTAAATTATAATGAAAATACTATATATTAAAATGTCTAGGATGCAATTACAGCCATACTCAGGGGGAAATCTATAGCTTTAAATGCATATGTTAAAAAAGAGGAACAATTCTAATCATCTATACCAAAACTTTGTAAAAAAAAAAAAAAAAACGGCAAATTATATCCACTATTAGGAGAAAGGAAATAAAGGAAAGCAGAAATTAATGAAATAGTACAACATTTGATTAGAAGGATACACAAAGTCTAAACCTAATTCTTTGAAAAACTAATATTAAAATTTTTAAACTGGTGATGAGAGTGGTCAAGAAAATGAGAGATTCGAATATCCAATGTCAGGAATGAAAATGGGATATCTACTAATGATTATATAAACATTAACACTGAAATAAGAGGATATCATAAGTAAATTATGTCATTAAGTTTAAAATTTAGATGAAATGGACAGATTTCCAGAAAATAAAGCGCTACTTACTAAAATTGAAACAAAAATAGAAACTCTGAATCAATAACCTCCTTTAATTTATGTAGTTAATTTGTAATTTTAAACCTCCTTCCTCCTTCTGAAGATAATTCCAGCCCAGGTAACTGTACTGATAAATTCTACAAACCACTTAAAGAAATAACATCCATTTTATACAAACTCTTCAAAAAAAAAAGAAAACGGAATGTTTCCACCTCTGTATATGAGGTCAACATAACCTTAATATAGGCCAATTTTGCTCAAAACTGTAAATGAAAAAAAAACTCTAAACAAAATTTTAGCTAACCGATATAAAAAAAGAATACTATATCATAGCTTAATTGGGTTTGTTCCAGGAATATAAGGTTGATTTAATATTCAAAAACTAAATCACCACAATAAAAGAGAAAACTTATTTGATCATCTCAATAAATACAAAAGAGCATTTGATAAAATTCTATATACAACTCCTAGCAAACAAGGAATAGATTCCCTTAGAGCATATCTAATGGGGGCAGGAGGAAATGAAGTAGATATCATACCCAAAATGATGCTGTACTGAAAGCTTTCTCCCTGAGATCAGAAACAATACAAGGACATTCATTGTCTCCGTTACTATTCAA
The DNA here is from genome assembly GCA_028627145.1 of Eidolon dupreanum. Lineage (NCBI taxonomy): Eukaryota > Metazoa > Chordata > Mammalia > Chiroptera > Pteropodidae > Eidolon > Eidolon dupreanum. The sequence continues at coordinate 92,769,488 of CM053507.1, forward strand.
CTTTGTACTAGAGGTTCTAGCCAGTACATTAAGGCAAGAAAAAGAAGAGGTTTGAAATTCAGAAAAGGAGGAAATAAAAGTCATTATTTGCTTATGACCTACTTGTAAAATATACAAAAGAATCTACAATAATTAGAATAGTGAGTTTAGCAAGATTGCTGAATAAAGATCAATATAACAAAAATCAATTGTGTTTCTATACCAAAAGCAAACAGAAAATGAAATATTTAGAAATGTCATTTATCATAGTGTCAAAAATGTCAAATCCCTGGGAATGAAATCAACAAAAGATGTGAAAACTTGCCACCACATTTGAGAAAAAAAAGACCGTATAAGAAGCATACCACTTCTTGGATAGAAAACTTAATGGTGTAGTTGTCAGTTCTCCCCAAATTGTCCTATAGAGTTAATTAAAACCCAGCAGACATTTGTGTATGTGTAAAACTTGACAAGATGATTCTAAAATTTATATGAAAATACAAAGAGCTAAGAATAGCCAAGACACTCTTAAAAAACAAAAGTAGAAGTTTTCTATTAATAAATATTAATAAATCTATATAAGATCATATGGAATAGACATAAAAATATGCTGATAGACAAAAATAAGGAGCTCAAAAACAGACCTGCGTGTATATCACCTCATTTATGACTAAAGTAGTACTACAGAACAATGAAAAAATAATTAATCTAGGAATTGGATATGGAAAAAATACAAAGGCTGACCCTTACTTCACATCATTAAAATACAAAATCAATCCTAGCTGAACTGTAGATCTAAATGTAAAAGACAAACCAATAAAACTTCTAAAGTTGCTTTGCCTGGTACAGTAGCCACTAGCCACAGTAGCTATTTATTAATTAATTAAAACTAAATGAAATTTAAAATTTAGTTTCTCAGTTACACGAGAAACTAAACAGCACTTGAAAACAATATTTGACAGTTCAGATTCAGAATATTTTCATCATTGTAGAAAGTTTCATTGGACAGCACTGTTCTAGAATATAATACAGAATATCTTTACAACCTCAATGTTGGAAACATTATTTAAAGAGAACACACACACACACCCCTAATCATATAGAAAAAAATTGATCAACTGGACTACATTAAATGTCAGAAGTTCTGTTCATCAAAAGATACCACTTAAGAGAATGAAAAAATAAACTGCAAATGGGAGCAGGTATCTGTAACATATAATCAACAGAAGGCTTATTTCCAAAACATGCAATGAACTCATACAAACCAATAGAAAGACAGAATTCAATAACAAAACAAAGAGACAACCCAGTAGTAAAACTGGCAAGAAATTTAAAGACACTTCAAAAAGAGGATATCCAAATGGCCTACTTTTCATAGTTGAGTAGATAAAAATTAAAACCATAATGAGCTACCACTATACCTTCAACAGGATAGCTAAAATGAAAGAGATTGAAAATACCAAGAATTGGTGTGAAGAAGGAATAATGGTAAGGGAATATATTGCTGGTTGGACTGTAAATTGAAATAATCACTTTGGAAAATTGTTTGGCAGTATCAAATAAAGCTGTATATATACCTATCTATTTCCAATAACAATAATGAACCCAACAGAAATGCATACACATGTACATCAAAAATAGGTACAAAAAAGTTCAAAACAGCAATGTTATTCATGTAGCCAAAACTAGAAACAATACAAAAGTTCAGTAGTAGAATGAATAAACAAATCACTTTATATTCATATAATAGAATAATATACAGTACTGAAAATAAGTCAAATAAAACCATGTGGGGTCATTTCAAAAATAATATTTAGAAAAAGAAGTATATACAAAAAGATATATACAGTATTTTTTTTTCACATAACATCTTTTAAAGCAGGCAAAACCAGAGATTTAGAAATCAGGATAATGGTTTATTTGGAGGGGAGGGAGGAAGTGTTTGAGAGGAAACTTGAAAGAGGCTACAGACGCCAGTAGTCTTCTACTTCTTGACGTTGGTGTTTACATGGGTATTTGCTTTGTGCTATAACTACATTAGATATGTTTTGTGCACTCTTTATGTATGTGTGTCAAAATAATTACAAGGTTAAAAAATGTTTGTTTCATTCTTTAATAAACTTACAGTGACTAATTGTTTTTGGAAATGTTCCTCTGAGCAGGAACAAGTTATTGATTCAAGCTTTTAAAAATAAAATGAGGAGCCCCAAGATATAAAAGGGTTGATCTAGTTGAAAAGAACATGGAACAGAGTTTAGCTCCAATTGCATAATTTCTCCTTTCATACATAACACTCCCATTTCTGAACTTTAGGCCATACCTAAAGGGCCCTGATCTGCTTGTTATACAGTTTTTAAAGCACTGATACATAATTTATTCTCTTCAGAAATATTCGAGATCTTACTATTGGGGACTTAGAAATAAAAAAAATGAAAAAAGAAAGTTCTTGCCCTGATGGAGCTTATAATCTTATGTGACACTCAAATGTGAAAAATCAATAGCACATTTTCTTAAGAGGAAGTTTAACTGATAAGAGAATGAGAACTCTAAACAAAAAGAATTAAAGGTAATTTATGCCCGTAGAAGAAATTTTGGTATGATATTAGCCTGCTCAGATGCTTTCCAGAGAATATTTATAAGCCAGATCTTTTTATAAGTATTTCTTTATTCATTCCATAATATTTACCTGACACTGTATAAAACTTTGGGAGTACACAATAGTGATTAAGATGAGGATGTTCCCTGCACTCAGAGAGCTTACAGTCTAGAGCGTGCAACAGACATTAAACAAAGATACAATCTATAATTAAATTAAAGGAAAGAACCAGGGTTAGACACTATGGTGCTTCCTACCAGTGATGACTATGTTTGATCTGATATTGTTTAACTTAATTCTATGAAACACTTGGATAAAGTTAATAATTGCTAATACTTTTCAGCCTGTCAAACAGTTTTACCTAAGACAGCTTTCAAAAATTCTGGCAGCTTGGACACACCCAAGACCAGATAAGTCACACTGGGGTAGGACATAAGCATCATTGATTCTTAAATGTCCTCATGTGATTCCAATGGGCAACCAAGGTTAAGAATCACTGATTTAGGGGCAAGTTTATATGTTTTTAATTTATTTTTTGTTAACTTAGAAATCTATTTTTCACCATATTAAAAACTTCAGGGCCTTCTAATTCATTTGTCCTCTTAGTGTCAAAAAATATCTATGCTTTATTACCAAGTACAAAATTTCAAAGTGAGCAAATATCCTGAGCTAAATATCTGGAATATAAAACTAGCCATTTTAGACAATCTCAAGTAAACAGGAAGCAAGTTCTTTATTTATTATTTATTTCAGCTATTATTTAGCTCCCTGCTTCAAATTTCCATATAAATACATGTGAAGCTACATAAGAGTCACATGTTTCTGATACCCTTTTTCTGTGGAGTGTGGCATCAGTGAAGGTAACTGCCACACTCTCCTACAATGATAGCTTAATGTCACTACTTAAAAGCAAAATATTGGGCTATATAAAATATTACACTGATCCTCTACAAACTTCTTTATGTTACAGAATTTAGCTACTATGTGCATGAACAGGGGACAAACAAAGGTTCAGAGAAAAACTCCAAGTACTTGGACAGAATGTTAAAAAGTCTTATTATTAACAGACAGGCAAAGGAATGCACATAAATAGAGACTAGGTGCTTTCCAAAGTTTTCCTCAGTCATTTTCCTCTTTGATTATAGGGTCGGCTAAGGCTGTGGTGTTTGAATATAAGCCTGCAGTCCTCCAAAACAAAAGGCAAGTTGTCTGGCTTCAAGTACATTGAGCCCCAATTATGATGCCATAAGGATTTCTTTTTTGGATAAAACAAAGTCCTGCCATTTTGCTCTCAAGTTTCTAAGTTTCATTTTGCTTTAGAAGTCTCCCTACACCAGCGGTTCTTGCAATGATGTATTTACATTCTGAAATCACAAGTAAATCCTTCAAAAGGCTTCCTTATCCCAAGTTTATCACTCAAAATTAAAACAAGAACCAGTCTGCAATAGTAAAGAGTTCTCTGCAAAGCAAAGGATAGATGAATGGGTTCCCTAAGGCTCCATGAAAAATAATAGTCTATTTCCTAATTAGGGAGTGATTTCAGAGCATTTAGAAAGAACTAAACCACAGCTACATCATTCTTTGAAGCTACTTATTTCCAAGAGTCAAGAAACTGCATAACCAGGAAAACTGATTCAACAAATCCTTCAGAAACTATTCTTTGCCAAGCCTTATGTTAGGACCAAAGGTTAAAAGAATACAAGAGAAGCAAGAACCAAAGTCTAGTAAATAAGACATAAATGACTTTAATAGGAAAAAAAACATGGTCAAGCATTCTTATATTACCAGATTCCTTTGCTTTTTGCCCTGCTCAGAGCTCATGAGTTTTCACATAGAAAAATGTTCTCCCCTCCCCATTCCAGGGTGGTACTTGGCCTTAAAATATTTGTAGTTAAAAAGCTCAATTTAATTTCCAGCTCTGTAAGTGCCATCAAGTTTTCTTCAGGGGCCAAATGAGAGAATAGTTGGTGATTCCCTTTCATATTATAAGTCATTTGCAAAGAATGGAAACCGACTCCACCTGATTTAAGCAGAAAAAAATGATATTAGAGATATTGGTATCTCACATTTATTGGAGTGACAGGAAAATCAGGCTCAGAACTGGCAGAAACAAAGGAAAGCTCTGCAGCCATAGCCACAGCCAGAGTTGTAGCACAGATCACCCACTGATGACATGTAACCTGACCCCAGGTACCCAGCATTCAACCCACTCCCAAAACACTCCTGCTGCTGCCCTCAGAGAGCCAGTCCCTATCTGTGCCTCCACCTTTGCCTCAGGAACACCAAATTAAACATCCCAGGGCCTCTATATCTAATTGACCTAGTTCCATAGGAGCTAGAGAAGCAATTTATGAGAATTTTCTGTTTATATGGTGGTAAGGAATTTTCTGCTTCTATAGGAGTTGAGCTCCATTTCCCATCAGGGTCTATGTGGCAAGGAATTTTCAAAATATAGGAAAGAAGGTAAAATGTTGGAGAGCTTTATAAAAAAGTAGCAAGCAAGCACTCTTCTACAAATTTCTCAGATAATTCTTTCAGGATGTGTCATGAGCCTATTCTCTTTTCCCAATATTTCAAGGAAAATAGATTTTAATGATATCAAGTTATCCTGTCAAAAGGAACCCCATTGCTCTCATTAGCATCACTTAGACAAAAAAAATCTAGAGCCATATATCAGCATATTCTACTAAACTAAAATATCAAAGTAGGTCTCTGGAGTAAACAAATATAACCATGTTATTTATAACACACCTTGGCATTTTATTCAATGAAGAAACTATGTGTTGATCCAATGACAACAGGGAATATAATGGTGAGTATAATTTATTAAACAGAGAATTTTACGACTAGAAGGAACCTAGATATCATTTGCTCCAGAAGTTTCAATCTGGCAGCTTATTCTGAAGTTGAGTTTTCTTAAGTCTCCAATGTTAGTTCATTGACAATATTAAATAACACTACATTTCATATAAAAGATTCAGACTTTCACTTCTTCTTAAAGACTTAGATTACCTGACATGATTTCTCACATTTATATGGGACAAGTAACTTCCAATAAGCAAAAATCACTCACTTAAATTACCTACATGGATTTTAATTTTGAGGATTATTAAATCTCCACTATCACTCCTCCATCCTAGTACAGATAAGTAACTTAAACAAGATATTTGAAAACAAACCAATAAATCATTATACAAAGGAATTACTGTTCTTGATTTCATTAGGACCTAAAACCTAGTTGATAAAACCGAGTATTGCTTCTTAACCTTACTGAGACATAAATACTTCATTTCTAAAGCCCAAGACAAGAATCCCTTTTAATTTAATACTACAGAATTAGAGGGAAAAAAACAGGCAAGGAAGGAAAGAGTACTATGATCAAAGTGGTATAAGTCTTGAATTTCCATTTAAAAGATAGAAAAAATAATCTTTATAATGGCATGTGCTTATTGTATGTTGTATCAAAGCCAAAGATACATATCTTTTAAGGTGTGTGTGTGTGTGTATATATATATATATATACACACCTTAAGACACATACCTTTATATGTATATATCCCATTTTTTATTTATTTATCCTTCAATGAACACTTGATTTTTATATCTTGGCTATTGTGAATAATACTACAATGAACATGGGGATGTGCTTATCTCTTCAAGATACTGATTTTGTTTCCTTCAAATATATACCTAGAAGTGGGATTGCTGAGTCATACAACAGTTCTGTTTTTAATTTTTTGAGTAGCAACCATACTGTTTATCATAATGGCTGCACCAATTTAAATTTCCACCAACTGTGTGAAAGCTTCCCTTTTCTTCATATCCTCACCCACATTTGTTATATTATGTAGTGATTTTAGCTTGTTATGGTTTTGCTTTGTATTTCCCTGATGATTAGTGATGTTAAACACCTTTTCACATAAATGTCCATTTGTATGTCTTTTTTGGAAAATGCCTATTGAAGTCCTTTGACCATTTTTTAATTGGATTGATTGGTTGTTTGAGTTGTATGATTTCCTTAGATATTTTGGAAATTAACCTCTTAGCAGATAATATAACTTGCAAATATTTTTTCCCATTCTGTAGATTGCCTCTTTATTGTTTCTTTTGCTGTGCAGAAGCTTTTTAGTTATATGTAGTACATCTTGATTTTTGCTTTTGTTGCTTGTGCTTTTGGTGTCATATCCAAAAAAGTATTTCCAAGACCAATGTCAAGGAGCTTCCACTAGGAGCTTTACAGTTTCAGGTCTTACATTTTAGTCTTTATTTTGAGTTGCTTGTTATGTACGATGTAAGATAGTGATCCAGTTTCATTATTCTATGTGTGGCTGTCCAGTTTTCCCAGCAAATTTCAAGTTTACAATAGAGTATTAATAACTATAGTCTTGATATTGTAAATTAGATCTCCAAAACTTAGTCATTTTAGAACTGAAAATTTATGCTCTTTGACCAATATCTTCTCATTTTTAGTTACTTTATTATAAGAAAGTTAAAACTATAGAAAATATAATCAAGTTATTTATCATTTTACATAAGAAATCTTTAATTTTCCCACTTGCTGAGGCTGATAAAACTATTTTAAATTTCTTAGTAACTTGGTTTGATATGTAAAATTCATCACCTCAACATGCCAGAAAGCAGCGTGTTAGAGCTCAAAATATTCTAAGAAAAATACTCCCTTAGAATGTTTATATAATAGCAAGTAACTTGTATAAAAGTTTACAAAACCTTAAATAACCTTCCTTTTAGAAACATCTAAATTCTCTCAAATTATGTTTTAGCTTCATTAAGACATATATTAAGAGTACCACTATATAAGTAAAGAATAAAACAGCAATAGTTTCCTCACAAAATAAAAAAAAAAGTAATAAAAATGGGTTGTTAGACTTAAACAAAACATAATTTGCCTGAACAGTAGTTTTTTAATCAAACAAAATCTATTCTGGAATAAGCTAAACCAAAATCTTTTCTGCAACCATAGAGAATAAAGACAGACAAAATACAAATATTTAACAACAAAGCCTACAAAAATAACACCTAAGGTCAATGCAGCAGCCACCTTTGGGAACATAAAGTTTGTATCCCCACAAAATGTAATCTTTTGAGGAAGTACAGTCCATAAAAGCTTAGATTCTTCCAGGAGCTCTCTGTTTAGTCATCTATTATTCATCCTTTTGAAAAAGTAGCTTCAAGTAATCTCCCTGAAAAGATATGGATACAGGTTCTGTAATGATCAAACTTCCTGGGTCAGTTGCTCCAAATCTATAAACTTGTGACAGATATCTCAGACTAGAAACCCAGAATAAAAGCTGTTGGAGCTGTAGTGCAATGAAAATAACAAAGTCATAGGTGCACTCTGGAAAAACAACTCTTAATGAGTTTTGTAGTTGGCTCAGTTTATTAAGACATGGTCATGGAGGTAGTCAGGGTTCCAGGTAACAACGAGGTGATGTGTTGTGTTGTAAATGTTGCCCCAGAGCTAAATTTCATTCTGTGGCCAGAGACAGTCCCAATACCATAAAGTAAAAGAGCATCAGTGCTGAGTGGCCTGCATTTCTGACTGTAGCAATAGTGCCTTCAATAGCTTCTGGTCATTGGAAAAGGCATCCTTGTGCCGACCAACAGTTGCCCTCAATGGAGCAAAAGCTCCTTAGGAAACTGTTGCCCCAAGAAGCTCAGAATTTCTTGCACTATCTCTGAGTGGACACAACACAAACTTAAAGTCTCTTTTTTTTAATGAGGTATTCAGGCAGTGATTAGCATCACTGAGGCAGTAATCTGAGAAGATGACAGTTTTAACTTTACATCTCTCCTCTCACCAGCCTACCTGATGCTCATTAATGTGATAGTTCTTTCTTTCTTTATGGTTCTTCAGACCATTGTCTAAAAATAGCACCACAGGACTTTTGAATACTAGGAAAAATTTACTGATGACAAAAGTTGTCAATGGAAAATGCCCTGTGTGGATAGAATGGGGAACAGCTATTGACAGTTTTTTATAGTTGGTTTTCACATGGTATAAATGCCTAGAACACTGTTCTTTTCCAAGAAATTTTGGCCACTTATCTCTATGACTTCTGAAACATACCCTGACGTCCACACATGGAGGAACCGCATTTATATTCTCATCAGGTTCTCTACATCCCTCATTTCTAGCACTGCTATCATATCGATTACTATAGATAATAATTTCATTAATATCTATCTTCAACCTTGCATTGTAATCCTCTATGAAATCAGAACCTAGCACATAGTTTATTTAATTATTAAGATATATATATATATGAATCTCCATGAAGGAAGTAAAAGTACATCTAGACCTCATTTATGGGTCCCCTTGGAACTGTGTTATAAAGTCTACTTAGTACTTTTTAACTAATTTGTCAAGGGGCCTTAGGACTATTAATCATAAAATGCATAATTATCAATTACTGATTTGAAAAAAAGCATTAGCTTTTGTTTTACACTTCTGGTTATCATGCACCTTATTAAAAGAACTGTAGCTTCTTGTATCTACTAAGGATTTCATCTGTACTATTGTGACAGGAGGAATAATAAACCCTCCTAAAGGTGTCCACATGCTAATCCCCAAAACTTATGCATATGTCACATTGCATGGCAAAAGGGACTTTGTAGATGTAATTAAATCAAGAGTATTTAGATGAGAAAGTTACCTTGGATTACCTAGGTGAGTCCAATGTAATCACAAGGGTCCGTATAAAAAGGCAGGAGTGTCAGAGTCAGAGAAAGACCCATGATGACAGAGCACAGGTCAGAGTGATGTAGTCATGAGCTAAGGAATATAGGCAACCTCTAGAAGCTCTAAAGAGTAAGGACATTAATTCTCCCCTAAAGCCTCCAGAAGAAACATCATCCTGAAGACTCATTTTAGACTCTGACCTCCAGAACTATAAAATAATAAATTTGTGTTGTATACTTTCGAACTCATTTTACAAGGCCAGTATTTCTCTGATAACAAATCCAGACAAGTACACTATAAGAAAAGAGATTACAGGCCAATATTCTTGATGAACATAGATGCAAAAATTTTAAACAAAATATTAGCAAATAAAATTCAACAATATCTTAAAAGTATCATATACCCTGATCAAGTAGGATTTATTCCAGGATGTAAAGATGATTCAACATCTGCAAATTAATCAATGTGATATATCACATTAAAAAAACAAAGGATAAAAATCATATGATCATCTCAAGAAAAACCATTTGACAAAATTCAGCATCTATTGATGTTAAACTCTCAATAAGTAGGTACAGAGGGAATATACCTAAAGGTCATATATAACAAATCCACAGCTAAATTATACTCAGGGATGAAACAATTTGAATAAAAATGGGCAGAGGAACTTAACAGACATTTTTCCAGAGAAGACATACAGATGGCTAACAGGTATATGAAAGGTGCAAGCATCTCTGATCATCAAGGAAATGCAAATCAAAACCACAAGATATCACCTGACACATGTTAGAATGGCTATTATCAAAAGGACAACACGTGTTGATGAAGATGTGGAGAAAGAGAACCTTCATTTACTGTTGATGAAATGTAAATTGGAGCAGCCACTTTGGAAAAATATATGGAAGTTTCTCAGAAAATTAAAAACAGAATTACCATTTGATCCAGCAATTCCATGTCTAGGTATCTATCTGAAAGCAGCAAAATCACTAACTTAAAAAGATATACATATCACCATGTATATTGCAGCATTATTTACAATTGCTAAGACATGGAAACAACCTAAGTGTCCACTGATAGATGAATGGATTAAAAAGTAAAAAGTGTGATACACACACACACACACACACACACACTGGAATATTATTCAGCTATTAAAAAAAATCTACTATTTGCAACACATGGACGGACTTTGAGGGTATTATGCAAAGTAAAGTAAGTCAGGTAGAGGAATAAAATACCGTATGATCTCACTTATATGTGGAATCTAAAAAAAAAATCTGAACTCATACATACAGAGAACAGATTGGTTGTTGCCAGAGGCAGTAGTTGGGAGGCAGGTAAAATGGATTAAAGGGATAAAAAGGTACTCACTTCTGGTTATAAAATAAACAAGTCCTGGGGATTTAATGTGTAACATGGTGACTATAGTTAATAATACTGTGTTTGTGTGTCAGAAAGTGGCTAAGAGAGTAAATCTTAAAAGTTCCTATCACAAGAAAAAAACAACTGTAACTATGTGTGGTGATGGATGTTAACTAGACAAACAAGTGACATTTCACAATACATACACAATATATACATATATTGAATCACTATGTTATAAACCTGAAACTGTTATGTCAACTACAACTTGATTAAATTAATTAATACTGTTTTAAGCCACTAATTTTGTGGTAATTTGTTACAGCAGCAATAAGAAACTGATACAGTTATGTACTAGGAATACATTTAAAAATTAATTGGTCATGAAAAATGGCAATAAGAAAAATCCTAAATAAGATACTAGTGAACCAAATATAGCAACATATTAAAAAGATTATACACCATGATCAAGTGGGCTTCATCCCAGAGACACAGGGATGGTACAACATACGCATATACAAATTAATGCGATATACCACATAAACAAATTAAAAAATAAGAAATGTATGATCATATCAATAGATATAGAAAAAGTCTTCAACAAGATACAGCATTCATTTATGATCAAAACACTTCACAAAATTGGTATAGAAGGAAATTACCTTACATAATAAAGGCCATATATGACAAACCCTCGGCCAACATTATGCTGATGGTGAAAAACTAAAAACCTTCCCTCTAAGTTCAGGAACAAGGCAAGGCTGTCCACTCTTGTCACTCTTATTCAATATAATATTGGAGGTTTTAGCGAGTGCAATCAGACAAGAGAAAGATATAAAAGGCATCCAAATAGGAAATGAAGTCAAACTGTCACTATTTGCAGATGACATGATTCTCTATGTAGAAAACCCTAAAGACTTCACAAGAACACTACTAGAAATAATAAGCAAATACAGTAAAGTATCTGGATGCAAAATCAACATTCAAAAATCCATACCTTTCCTATACTCTAATAATAAAGCATCAAAAAAACGGAAAAAATAATTCCTTTTGCAATTGCAACAAAAAGAATAAAATACCTAGGAATAAATTTAACAAAACAGGTGAAGGACCTATATAATGAAAGCTACAAGACTCTATTAAAAGAAATTGAAGAACATACAAAGAAATGGAAAGATATTCTGTATACTTGGACTGGAAGAATCAACATAGTTAAAATGACCATATTACCTAAAGCATTATACAGATTTAATTGCAATCCCCATCAAAATCCTATCAGCATTTTTGAAAGAAATAGAACAAAAAATCATCGTATTTGTATGGAAGCACAAAAGACGCAGAATTGCCAAAGCCATCCTAAGGGAAAAAAAAAAAGTGAGGCTGGAGGTATCACTCTGCCCAACTTTAATTCATATTAGTAAGCGACAGTAATCAAAATGGCATGCTATTGCCAGCAAAACAGACACACAAACCAGTGGAACAGAATCAATAGTCCAGAAATAAACCCATATTTATATGGGCAAATAATTTTTGACAAAGGAGCTAAAAACACATAGTGGAGAAAGGAAAACCTCTTCAATAAATGGTGCTGGGAAACCTGGAAAGCCACCTGCAAAAGAATGAAACTAGACTGTTGTCTATCACCATACACCAAAATTAACCCAAAATGGATTAAGGACCTAAGTATAAGACCTGAAACAATAAAATCCATAGAGGAAAGCATAGTAAATAAACTCAAGGACCTTGGAATTAAAGAGGTTGTTATGAATTTGACCTCAAAGACAAGGGAAATAAAAGCTAAAACAAATGAATGGGACTACATCAAACTAAAAAGCTTCTACTCAGCTAAAGAAATCATCAACAAGGTAAAGAGGCAACCATCCGAATGCGAAAATATATTTTCAAGCAACACCTCCAATAAGGGCCTAATATCCAAAATATATATAGAATTCATACAACTCAAGTACAACAACAACAAAAAAAATGATCCAGTCAAAAATGGGCAGAGGACCTGAACAGACACTTCTCCCTAGAGGACATACAAATGGCCTACAAACATGTGAAAAGGCGCTCATCATTGCTAGCTATTAGGGAAATGCAAATCAAAACTACAATGAGATACCATCTCACACCTGTTAGAATAGCTATCATCAATAGGACAAGTAATAACAAATGTTGGAGAGGATGCAGAGAAAAAGGAACCCTCATTCACTGCTGGTGGGACTGCAAATTGGTACAGCCACTATGGAAAGCAGTATGGGGATTCCTCAAAAAACTAAGAATTGATCTACCATATGATCAAGCAATCCCTCTACTGGGTATTAATCCCAAAGACTTGAATACCCATATCCGAAAAAATATTTTCACACCAATATTCATAGCAGCATTGTTCACAGTGGCCAGGACATGAAAGCAACCAAAGCGTCCTATGATAGATGATTGGCTAAAGAAGCTGTGGTACACACACACACACAATGGAATATTACTCAGCCATAAGAAGAGATAAAATACTGCCATTTGCGACAACATGGATGGACCTTGAGATAATCACGCTAAACAAAATAAGCCAGACAGAAAAAGTTGAAAATCACATGATATCACTTATATGTGGGGTAGAAATCTAAAAGCAACAAATGAGCAGGACAAACAAACAGAGACTCATGGACGTGAACTATAGGCTAGTGATTACCAGAGGACTATAGAGTAGTGGTTACTAGTAGGGTGGGAGAGGAGCAGAGTGGTAGACGAGGTAAAGGGGGTCAAAAATAGGGTTTAGGGGGAGGATAAAGTGGGTAAAGGGGATCAAAAATATGGTAGCTGAAGGAAACTGGACTTTGGGTGGTGAACACACAATAGAATATACAGATGTCGAATGATAATGTACACCTAAAAATTATATAATTGTATTAATCAGTGTTACCCCAATAAACAATTAAAAATTTAAAAAAAAATAAAAAATAAATTAAAAATAAAAAAGAAAGAAAAATGTCAATAAGAGCAATGGAGCACACCTAGCAAAACCAAGATGGAGATGTTAACAAAGGACACTAACAGACGCAATGCTAAGCAACCTGTTACAAGGAAACATCCAACGTCTTCCAGAGAATCCATGAGCAAATGAAAAGAAAGGTCTTTTTGTTCACTGTCAACTCATCCGCATCTTGCCTAAGGGAAAGAAAACAATTTGTTGTTTATGAAGTATTCAACAGTTTTTATTTTCTCTTTGCCACTTTCTATTACATATATCCCATCTTTCTTTTAATGGATTAAATCAATCTATTATTGTTTCCTTATCAACAGAGTGTTAATAATTAATTATCTTCTATTGAGCTATATTTCAAAAGTCTTTAAAAAGTTTCAAATAGAGTTAAAACAAAAGCTACACTTTAAAATATTTTGAAGAAAGTCTATAAAAGGCTTGGTTAAATGACATTCATCTAAGGAAAATTAGAATAAGTAACTTAGGGCAAAAAAGTCAATACAGTAAAACAGTCTGAGTTCTTCATTCCAAACTAAAACTAGTCTTGGCTAACTGGACAGAAAAGCAATCATATTAATGACATAAAATGCTAACCACTGAATAGATTAAATATTTGGTGAGCACTAAATATACACATATAATAAATAAAAGATTATTCAAAGAATTATAAATGCACTATGTTCTATTAACAAAATGCATAATTCTTTATTCTCTAAAGACATTCAGTTTGTGGAATAATAATTTTTAAAAATAAAACTTATATATTTGTGTTACCATAGAAATTCACTACAGTATCATCATCCAAGCCAACCTCTTACATGTTGATGTCTTAATTATACTTGAGCTTTTATAGAAGCATAGGAAGTATTACAATAGTATTAGAGAAGTATTAAAACACATTTTACTCATATCTAGTTTTTGCTCCAGTAAAGGCAGGTTCCCCTCTTATCTATTCTTCGACAAAAACTGAGGCACGAAGAGGTCAAGTAGCTTGTCCAAGTCATACACCTAGTTATTAGCTAAGTCAAGCCTCCTGTCTCCTGATCTAGAACTCTCTACATACCATTATGGATAAAAACTATGCAAACTAGAACACTGAAGAATGACACACACTATCAAATTCCATGCCCAATATGAATTTGTGTTCTTGGGGATTCAGGTGACAGAGCCTCTCAAATTGTCTTGTCTAGGAATTCTGTATTAAACCTATGAATGATATATAAGCTAGAGCCCCAAATTTCACAAAAGATAAATATGTATTTTTCTTGTAAAGTTGTACACATGTAACCTATTGAAACCTGTCAAGATTCTTTTTGGCTTCATTCACATACAAAAATAATCTGTTGCCTAAAGCAAAAGAAATGAGTATATAATCTCTACATAGAGAGCAAAGAGAAAATTTTTAAGGGAAACTTTCCTGCAGTTCACACCAGTGTCTATGCAGTTAACATCTCTTCTCACTTTGTGTATTTACATGACCTCTTTCTCCATTTCCTACCAAAAAAATGTCTGAGACTTATTTCCAAACAGTTTAAGTTACATGAATTTAAACAAGGTTAATTAGCCTCAATTGTTTAAAAGTGGACCACAGATTTTGTTTTCCCTTAAATTAAAATCCCTCATGGCTGTTGATGTAAGAATACAGAAAGGTCACCAGCTTCCTTCCTTTGCCTCTGAAAATAAGACGCTTGGGAAATTTTTTGAATAATTTATAGAAAAATTATTTACTATGCCTAAAACCATAAATATTAAGAATCTTTCCTACATGCCATAATTTTTCCTTAAATTATTTTATAGCTATAGAACTCTGTGTATAATGCTGCTAAGAACAGGTGTAACATCTTCATGGGTCCAGACTCTATATTGTGACACATGAGGAGAAACTAGAGGCTGCCAAAGCCAATGGCATGAGTCCACCTGGGGATTAAACATCTACAGGTTACCAGGAGCTTCATGAGGAGTTTTACTTTAATGTTCAATGACAACCTAGTATATTTTCTTCAATTAAGTTACTACATACCATGGGATCAACTATGTCACCATTAAACCAAGAACAACACTCCTATTATACTTTTAGGATACTATTTCTACAGTGTTTAGATAGGTGCTAAATTTGAAATAACTTGGTGCTTCAACTTTCTAGTTCAATTTTATTAACCCAAGAATTGATAGATGCAGTCTACTTACACTTTTTTCCTTAACTCACAAGAATAAATATAACAAAAAAACCTTGAAGATATGATTGTATAGATTTTGATAAGCTGTGATGTTTTACATATTGTAAGTGGTTAGAAAGAAATTTAACATTTTTCCCATGATCACAGAGGAAATATAAGGACCATATGTATATACACATATTAGCATACTCTCAGTGTGCACACACACATTTGAAGATAGTGAGGCTCTTCTCTCACAGGATACATTCTCCATTCTAATTGTTTGGCCTCAACTCTGTGTATGGGTTACTAACTGTCTGAAGCACTGAAGAAAGAAAATATAAGGAAGATAGCGGGCCTATTTTTCTGGGGTCCACTTAGACTAGACAGGTAAATCAATAGCCATAATATAATCTAACTAAATGAATATATGGTGAGAAGAGGGATTAGTCCTGCGGAAAAAGTGTGGAGAAAAATGTGAGGACAATAGTGTGGGGTGAGTGCTTATAAACTTTTATATAAGGCTGTAGAGATTCAAGATGTGTAAGTCACTTTGCAGGATATCTGCTTAGAGGAACAATATGATTATAGGCTGAGGCAACAAAGATTGTAACCATATTTGGGTGAAGGTACAAGGGACGAGATAAATGCTGTCACTCACATACATGCAAATATATACCATCTTTTTTATATACCCTTTTTTAAATGAAAAAAGAATTATAAAAAGATAATTATGTTTTTGGAACCATCCACTTGTGAAACGGACACACTTTTTCTCTAACAACAGTGTGAAAACTAAATTTTAGGGAGACCTACCATTGGCTTATCAAGAAATGGATTTCCTTCACTCCAACTCTATCAAGAAGTTTAGAGACACTATACATGAACCTAAATTGTGCACACAGTCAGGTTGAGAATCCAAAGTCCCTGAACCATCATTGACAGTATAATAGCCAAGCAACACCTGGCTTGAAGGGAGAGAAGGACAAGGGACCATAACGCCATGAATGAAGAAGCTGAAGTTGGAAAAGACATGTGCTTCATGTTCTACTGCTTCCCTCCTAACTAGTACCCAACCTAGTGGGGAACCTACCTATTTTGGGTTGCCTTACCCTTTGAGAGTAGAGTGGATACTAGCACTAAACTTCCCTTTCTAGTTCATTTTTTCCAATAGAAAATTCATTTTTTATTCTTGATTCTTTAATGTCATAATAATTATCATTTTAATTTTTAGTCTTTTTATAAAGTTACTTTTAAATGATGCTTACCATCATTATTGAGATTCTTTTCCCATAATTTATTTGTAATTCTAATGTGCTGATTGAGAGCTATGTAATAAAAATATTCTGGCTTGAAGGATATAGCACCGAAACATGGGGAATGAGAAAAAAAATTGCATGGAATCTTTTTTGAGGTTCAGTAAGTGATGGGATCAGTCACAGTAAGACATTTTATGGGAGGAAAATGATGCCATATTTAGTTGAGAATATAAAGCATGAAAATGAAAGTAAAAACTATTGAAGCAAAGCCCATTAGCAAGAAGAAAAATATCCATGGAAAAATTACTAGAAAAATAAAAAGGCTTATTATTTTCCTGTGAGTATAATATTCATTCTGTGGGGTTGCAGTAAGGGCCAAGTAAGACACACAACATGTCATACTCTTTACCCACATGTAGTCTGGCACAAAGGAGATAACCAATAAATATCTTTTGAACCCAAATTTGAGTAACAGAAGGTAGTAGAAAAGGAGAGGGAAGATGAAAGTTTAATTGTTATTTAAGCACTAGCAACACTGGAAGAGTTCTACATATATGGAACAATCTATTGTGTTAACTAGAATACATTTTTGTTGTTTTCAAGACAAATGTTAAGAACCTTTCTCTGTGAATTTTCATGTTTACATACTCAAGTTTTCCAAGTTTGTCAGATCTGAATTTATCTAGTAATTTAATAATACATATCACCAAACAGCAAAACTTAGGAGAGAAAAGTCAAAATGAAAAATTTTTCTAAAAATAAAAGCCAACATAATATAGCAAGACAACCCCATAAGCAACATATGAAAATTAATCTTACCTGTACTAAATTCAAAGTCAAGAAACCTTGAGACAAAATTGGCTCTATCATGAAACTAGCTGTGTCACTTCAAATATATAACTTAAGCAAGCTAGACCTCAGTTTTAACATATATAGAGTCAGTACATGGGATGTCTGATTATAATATTTCAATACTATTTAGAAAAAAGTTTAACTTAGTAGCTTTATAAAATTTTTATGTATGCATCATAGATTATATTTAGCATGGTCAATATGGCACAGAAGAAATAATACAAACTTCTGAAGCAGAATAAATTTCAGTCTGGTTTCTTAGCCTCAAGATAATCAGTCTCTATATGGAGCCACATAAGACCCAAAATAGCCACAGCAATCTTGAGAAAGAAGAACAAAGTTGGAGGTGTCACACTACCTGTTATAAAACTATACCACAAAACAACAGTAATCAAAACAGCATGTTACTGGCATAAAAACAGACATGTAGATCAATAGAACAGAATAGAGAACCTATAAATAAACCCATAACTACATGGTCAATCAATCTATAGCAAAGGAAGAAAAAATATACAATGAGGTACAGACATTCTATTCAATATATGGCATATGAAAAACTGTACAGATACATGCAAAAGAAATGAAGCTAGACCACCTTCTTACACCATATGAAAAAATAAACTCAAAATGGATTAAAGATTCAAGTATAAGACCCGAAACCATAAAACTCCTAGAAGCAATGCCTTGACATTGCTCACCTCAGGCAAGGGAAACAACAGAAAAAAATAAACAAATGGGACTACATCAAACTAAAAAGTTTTTTCACAGCAAAGGAAACCATCAATAAAATGAAAAGATAACCTACTGAATGGGGAAGATATTTGCCAGTGATACATTCTATAAGAGGTTAATATCCAAAATTTATAAAGAACTCATATAACACCAAAAAAAGTAACAAGCCAAATAAAAATTGGACAGAGGACCTGAATAGATATTTCTCCAAAGAAGACATAGGGATAGATGGCCAACAGACGTATGAAAAGATGCTCAATGTCACTAATTATTAGAGAAACAAAAATTAAAACCACAATGAGATATCACCTCACATCTGTCAGAATGGCTATCATCAATAAATCAACAAGCATCATCAATAAATCAATAAAGCAACTATGGAGAACAGTATGGAGGTTCCTCAAAAAATTAAAAATAGAATTATCATATGACCCAGCAATTCCACTTCTGAGTATTTATCCAAAGAAAACCAAAACACTAATTTGAAAAGATACATTCACCCCTATGTTCACTGCAGTGCTATTTATAATAGACAAGATATGGAAGCAACCTAAGTACCCATCAAGAAACTATTGGACAAAAGAGAGGTGGTACAAGTATAAAATGAAAATGAACTACGATTCAGCCAGCAAAAAAAGAATGAAATCTTGCCGTTTGTGAGAACATGGATGGACCTGGAAAATATTATGCAAAGTGAAATAAGTCAGAGAAAGACAAATACCGTATGATTTTACTTATATGTGGAATCTAAAGAACAAAATAAACAAGTAAACAACAGAAGCAGACTCATAAACGAAGGGACCAGATGATAGTTGCCACATGGGAGGGGGTTTGGGGATGGGGTAAAAAAGGTAGAGGGATTAAGAAGTATGAATTTGAAGTTAGGAAACAGTCATAAGGATATAAAGTACAACATAGGGACTATAATCAACAATATGATAATAACTATGTGTAGTGCCAGCTGGATACCAGACTAATCAGAAGGATCACTTTGTAAGTTATATAAATATCTAACCACTACACTGTACATCTGAAACTAATATAATATTGAATTTCAATTGTCACTGAAAAATGAAAAAAAAGGAGGGAAAAAGGTGAAGGGGAATAAGAGGTTCTAACTTCCAGGGATAAAACAAATAAGTTATGGGGATGTGGTATACAGCACAGGGAATATAGTCAATAATATTTTAATAGTGTACAGTGTCAGGTGGTTGCTGGACTCATCATGCTGATCATGTCTTTAGGTATGTAAATGATGAATAACTGTGTTGTATACCTGAAACTAATACAATATTGTATGTTAGTTATACTTTTAATAAAAATCTTTAATTAAAGAAAAAGATAATCAGTCTCCTTGAGATAGATCACTTTTGTATATTAACCTCACTAATACCCATTTTACAAGGTTGTTATAAAATTTAAAATAAATGTATTTAAAAACACATTTCACCAATAACTCTCATTCATTGCTGGTGTGAATGTAAAATGCTACAGCCATTTTGAAAGACAGTTTAGCATTTTCTTGTAAACTAAAGGTACTCTTACCATATGATCAAGCAATCTTGCTCTTTGGTATTTACTCAAAAGAGTTGAAAAATTATGTCTAGCTAAAAACCTGCACACAGATGTTTATAGCAGCTTTATTCCACATTGCCAAAACTTGGAAGAAACCAAGATATCATTCAGTAGATGAATGGATAAACATACTGGGACAATGGAATAATATTCAATGTTTAAAAGAAATGAGCTATCAAGACATTTAAAGGCATGGAGGAAACGTAAATGCATATTACCAAGAAAAAAGAAGCCAATCTGAAAGGCTACTTTCAAATTCCAACTATATGACATTCTAGAAAAAAACAAAATTATGAAGATAGTAAAAATAAATAAACAGTAGTTGCTGGGACAGGGAGGGATGAAAAGATAAATAGGTGAAACAGGATTTTTAGAGCAATAAAACTATTCTGTATTATACTATAATGGTGGATACATGTCATTATACATTTGTCTAAACCCATAGAATGTACAAGACCAAGACTATGGACTTTGGATGATTATTTATCAATGTAGGTACAGTTGTAACAAATGTACCACCTACTGCAGGATGTTGATAGTGAGGGAGACTGTGCGAATATAGGGGTAGCAGATATATGGGAACTCTCTGTACTTTCCACTCAATCTCTGCTCTGAAAATAGTCTATTTTTAGAAAAATACATCTGACAAAAGGGACTTTAAGAAAATCCTAACTCATTTTTTTTAGAGGTGAGCATAATGACTTACCAAGAAATGTATCCAATGAAGTAATTATATTGATTGCAAAAAGGTATGTTTATAATTGCTTCAAATCACTCACAAGGGATAAGGGGTGGAGAGGAAAAGCTGATTTGTCCAACTAAGAATTAAAACATTTTTAACATTATCCAAGTTTTTTTAATTATCAAATGAGTCACCTAATAAAAAAATTAGGTGGCATATAGAGAAGGAAGAAAGAATAAAAAGCTTTATCCTTAGTTAAGCTCTTCATTTTGTCAAATAACCACAAATATTCTTTCAAATAAGCATAACAAGATCCACCCCACTCAGGCAGCTGCTTTCCAAACTGTGCAGCTGTGCTGTAATCTGGGTTAATGGAAATTCTCAAAACTGTGATATTATAGCCTATGAAAAGTAAATTAAAGAGCTGGAGAAACTCCACTGATTTCCAACATGAGGAAAAAGTACCTTGTATTTGCATATGGTGAGTCATGTACATATTTACCTTTCAGAGATAAAATCTCTCCAGTATTGTTTCAGCATTATTAAACGATCTTAGCTATAAGTCAACAAAACTTTCTGTTAGTTAAGCAAGCAGGTCACAAGTCAGCACATATTCAAATACCTACATAGGTATTAGTCAGAACTGTATGAGCCTATAGAGGAGACGAGTGGGATTAAGAATTATATACATAACTTAATCATTTCTTTCAAGTCCAAGCCCTTGGCCAAGAGAGCTTCAAATTCTGTGTGGCCATTAACAACATCACCCCACATTCGGGCAGGTCACTCCAGCACAAATCAGAAAACATGAGAAGACAGGAATACAAATATTCAAAGACCAGCTTCAAAACGAGATATGAAATTTCTAAACATTTTTAGATGTAATGCTTTGGCTCTACTCATTTGGAAACAATTAAGTCTTTACTGTGCATCTACTGTGAGTAAAGAACGGTGGCACATCTATAACTTTTTGGGTAATTGTAGTAGAGTATTTTCTAATTTCTTCCTTTTCCCTTCTCAGGGACCAAATATAAATAGATTATAGATGATAGATGATAGATGATAGATGGGAGGGAAGGAGGGAGGGAGAGAGAGACAGCTATATCAATATAGATATGTGTATATGTGTCTAATCTATTTTTAAAAATCAAACACTAGGATCTGTGCTATAAAAGCTCATTTGAGAAAATTAAATAACTATTTTATTATTCAGGTAGGACGGAAGATTTAGGTAATGGGACCATATGATATATCCAGGACCTTAGGGTATACTCAGGATAGCTAATTAAAGTAAAAGTACATTATGTGGACAATCAAAAACTGATTACTACTTTAAACGTTTTAATTAAAACATGTTTATACACCAATCTTCAAATATAAGAAAAATTATCACAATATCATATTCAAATTTCCAATTAGTCAGGGCAAGAAAAAACAGTCTCCCTTGTTGAACAGTTTGAGTGCAAATACTTTCTAGATTAGTATAATCCCTCAATCCAATATGTTATCTTATTTACACCTAATTAGGCAACAAGCACAGTGCCATGTTTTTATCAATATCCAAAGCACTAACTTTAGTTTTCAAGGAAATAATTCTCATTTCAATATTTAGTTCATTAATTTATATAGTGTCTATTTACATTATATAATTATATTATGATAAATATATAGATTGTGTAATAAAATAAAACTGGAATAAACAGATTTGAGAACAAACGATTTAATTGGAGGTAACAGAAGTACATGGGTATGTTAGAAAGTAGCCTAAAGCTATGTAAACTACAGGCTTAGCATATTGAAAACAGGTTTCAGGAGAAAAAAAAAATACTTCAACAAATACAGAAAATTGGCAAATGGAGGCCAATTGGAAATTCTTCTATCAGATTAAGGCGGAAACTAGATTATGCCCATGAGAAAAGAGGGCTAATTAACACCTTTCCCAAACATAGTTCTAAACCCTTGGGCATCTCCAAAAATGTCTTATTTCAGTGTGTGTGCTGGCGGAGGGTTGGGGTGGAGGGCTGCCTATGAGTGCCCTAGTAAGCCAGATGAAGATTTGCAAAAATGTAAAACAATGCTATACTTTTCACTAAATAAGCTTTATTTTGGAAAATAATTGTTTTTCATAAAAATATTTTATTTATGTTAACATGCAATGGGTTCACTACTATTATTTTAAATAAGGTAATTTTATTTAAAATAATTTAATGTTTTAAATTTCTTGGTTTTATTTTTAATATGGTAAATATCAACAGCTATAACTTGCAAAAATTAAACAAATTAATCAATAAGCTACATAAATTAAAGCTCTTTGGAATCTTCTATAATTTTTAAGAGCATAAATGAGTCCTGAGAGGGGAAAAAAAAAAACAGAACCAGTGTTCTGACACATCTATGACAAGGAAAAAAAGAAGAATACTAACAGATAACAAACTTATATAATAACTAAATTCAATGAACGTCTTTTTAAACCCTAATCCTAAAAAATCAAAACAGACATTTTTGAGATACCAGAAAATTTAATTACATACATTTGATGACATTAAGATTTTATTAGGTTGGATAATGACATAATGATAATGAAAACAAAATTCAGTTTAAATAAAACAATGACTAAATTTGTTTTAAAATACTTCAGAAGAAAAAATATAGCAGGGGGTAGATGGAACAAAATTGAGAAATGTTGATAATTCTGTATGATGGAATATAAATTAATGACAATACATTCTATATGTATTACTGAAATTTTCCAAAGAAACTTTACTAAAAAAAAAAGAAAACAAAACAAAAAAAGAAACAACAAAAACTTAGAAAACTGATTGTAAGTTTTCTGGGAGTACGTATAAAGTAGGGATTCAAACTTAGCTTTTTAATCAATGAAATTCAATTTCTACTTTCCTTTAAATCCCATATTTAGTTAAAAGAAAGAACAACAAATTAGTAGGTTAAGCACAGTTAAAAATGAGACTGTCAGTAGATGTTCATGTGCTACTTGTTATATTTGACTTCAAAAATTTTCCCAGGATTATCTTGCAGATATCCATGACTGTTTGGGAAATCTCAAGAAATTCTGAAGTTGTGAAATTTGGTTGTTGGAATGGGAAATGTCTAAACTAATTAGGAGATCTAGTAAAGAAAACAATTTAAAGAAAACTGAAAGTGAGCTTTTTTATTCTTAAGCAAGTAAGATCAGTAACATTTTCTAGTAGAAAAAGGAAGTTTGCTCAAATATTAGTCTTTTGAAAACAGGTTAATTAGTCAATTTTGTTAATTAACTATCTTGTACAAAGCGAGATTTTGTGGGGTCAAGTACATATATAATTGTGTTCCTACACTGTAATCTAGTTAGAGATCTAAAAGACAGGAAGACTTGACTATACAAAGCAGTAAAGTACCCAAATGTCTGAGAGAGAAGATAAAAAATTCACTATGTTCTTGAGTAGGGGACTATTCCATCCTATGGCACTACCCTTACCTATCCCCTGGTATCAAAGCAAGGCAGTTAATAAAAAACTCACATAGACTCTTGGTAAGAATTTTCATTCAGGGAAGATATTTAACTAGAAAATAAAGCTATTCATAAAATAATAAAGGAGGCACATGCCAGTTACCCTATCCTTTAATCATGAATATAAATGAACAACCAAAAACAACCAGGTGTATATATGAGGAGATTTCAAATTATAAAATAGAACAACCCCCTACCCCCTGAACTCCTCAAAAAAGTAAAAAAAAAAAAAAAAAAAAATTAAAAGACTGGTAGAAACAAATAGCTCAAAGTATAGAAGCAAAAATTTTAAAAAGACTTAAAAATTTAATTTACGTAGAGTTAGAATTTAATCTATATCACTAAAACAGAAGGCAGTGAAAAGGAAGAGAATAATAAAGTTTTTAGAAATTTCTTAAAAAGTCAAAATAAAATATTAGGTAGAATGACTGGAAAATAAAATTTAGCAATCTCTCAAAAGAAGAAGATACATACATGGACTATATTAAAAATAAGAGTCATGGAGAACCAATTAACAGGAACCTCAAAAAGTAAAAAGGAAACATCAAGAAAAATGTCATCAAAGGTGATAATTTAAGGATTTAAGGACAAATCTTCAGACTGAATGATCCACTGAGTATATATTAAAATTACTTCTTAAAAATACAAAAAAAAAATATACTTAGATACATCATCATGAAATTTTAGGTCAAGAATAAGAAGTAAACCCTAAACAAAAACAAAATAATAAGAATTAGACTGGCACCAGATTTCTTATCAGCAATATCACATGTGAGAACACTGTGGCAAATAAAGTGCATTAATGGTCCAAAATAATGGTTACACTGTATCAAACACTTTGACTCTTAACTTTGTAATCTTCTCTCATCTGGCTCTGAGCTCGGCCATGTGACTTGCTTTGACCAATGAGATGTTAGCAAAAAAGATTTGAAAGGAGCTATGTAGTTCCAGTCTTTCTCTTGGATCCCTGACACTATCATGAGAATATATTTAAGCTAGTCTGCAGAAAGAACATGAGAGCTACATGGAAAACAGCTAAATCATTCCTAATGAAGTCATGCTAGACCAGCCTATTGCTAGCCAATTCCCAAATACATGTAATCTCAGTTAAAATCAGCAGTCACATAGTTGCTCTCAGCTGATCACAGACTCATAAGTTTCCCAATCAAGTACAAAAGAACCACCCAGAGAGCTCATAAAATAGAGAGCAATAATAAATGTTTGGATTTGTTTAAACCAGCAGTCCCCAAACTTTTTGGCACCAGGGACTGGTTCTCCTATGAGAATCTAATGCCTGATGATCTGAGGTGGAGCTGAGGCAGTGATGCTAGCACTGGGGAGTGACTGCAAATACAGATGAAGCTTCACTGGCTCACCTGGTGCTCACCTCCTGTTGTGCAGCTCAGTTCCTAACAGGCCATGGACCAGTACCAGTGTACAGCCTAGGGTTATGAACCCCTGGTTTAAAGTACTACGTTTAAGGTACACTGTTATGCATCATTAGCATGGCAATGTATAAAAAATAGAAACACAAAAGATCGATTCTCTCAAAATTTTGAGGGAAAGCTTTAAAACCAAAATTTAATACCCAGCCAAACTCTCAATCAAGAGTAAAGGCAAGAACAAAATATTGGATAAATGTATGAATACATACTTATATTCCCTTTTCACATATCATTTTCTCAAGAAATTACTTGACAATGTTTTTCAGAAAAATGAGGGACAAAGCAAGGTAGAGCAAAGCACTGTATCTAGAAAACAATAAATCCAATCCAAAATGTTCCAGGATAAAAACCATGCTGTAAGCTCGGGGAGAATGTCAAAAGATTGGTTAAGGAAGACACAGGCTCTAATTTCCAGGGTAAGGATGGGGGGAGAAGGTGAATAAAACAGTAAATATGACTGAGAAATTAGAAAATAGTGAATAGTAATTTTAAAATAATAATAGTGCAGTGGCAATATTATGAAAATGGCAGAGTAAGGACATCTAAAAAACCTCTCCTCCATAAAAGCAATGAGAACACTAGTAAAACTTGGCAGAATCAACCAAAGTCTTGCAGGAATCCAGACAAGTGACCTTATCTGTAAATACAGTGAGTTTTGTGGCATGTTAACTTGCCCTGTTCCCATCCCCCACTCTTCAGCTCTGTAGTAGACTTGAAAACCAACAACCCATGATCATGGTGAAAAACAGCAGCCTGGAAGCCAATGAAAGAGGCTCCTTATTCCCTAAGAATTTCATTATTTAATCCACCTGGTCATTCCATGGAAGACCCCACTCACAAAGATGCCTTTATGTGACTTGACTCAGAGCTCACCCAGTGTGACAATTGGATGCCAACATGATAAAAATGAAGTTGAAAATCTATCTCACACAATATACAAAAATAAATCAAAATTAATCAAAGACCTAAAAGTAAGAGGTAAAGTATAAAACTTTTAGACAAAAAAGAAATAAGTGTAATTTCTGTGACCTTGGGCTAGAAATGGTTTCATAGATATGACACCGACAGCACCAAGAAAGAAAAAAAGAAAGAAAGAAAGAAAGAAAGAAAGAAAGAAAGAAAGAAAGAAAGAAAGAAAGAAAGAAAGAAAAAAAGGGAAAGGGAAGGAAAGGAAAAAGGAAAGGAAAAAGGAAAGGAAAGGAAAGGAAAGGAAAGGAAAGGAAAGGAAAGGAAAGGAAAGGAAAGGAAAAGAAAAGAAAAGAAAAGAAAAGAAAAGAAAAGAAAAGAAAAGAAAAGAAAAGGAAAGAAAAGAAAGAAGAAGGAAGGAAGGAAGGAAGGAAGGAAGGAAGGAAGGAAGGAAGGAAGGAAGGAAGGAAAAGATAAATTGAACTTTATTACAATTAGAAATTTTTGTGCTCCAAAAGACAATATCAAGGTTAAATAAAGATGGCAGGGTAAGTAAACGCTGTGCTTACCTCCTCTCATGACCACTTCGAAATTACAACTACAGAACAACCATCAGTGAGAATTGCCTGAAATCTAGCTAAACAGAAGTTCTACAACTGAAGACATACAAAATAAGCTATCTCACAACTAGGAGGGGCTGAGATGCAGAACAGGCTCGTCCCATACCTACATGTGGTGGTTAAAAATTAGGAGAGATACCTCAGTTGTTAGAAGAAATCAAAAATATGAATAATAAAATTGCAATAACTACATATCTATCAATAATTTCAGTATAAATGGATTAAATGTTTCATTCAAAAGACATGTGGTGACTGAATAGATAAGAATACAAGACCCTTACATATGCTGCCTACAAGAGACTCACTTCAGATCCAAAGACACACACAGACTGAAACTTTTTATAAAAATGGAAATTAAAAAGAAAAATGCTGGTGTAACAATACTTACACCAAACAAAATGGACTTTAAAACAAAGGCTATTACAAGAGATAAGAAAGGAGCCAGTAATCCTACTTTTGTTTATTTATTTAAAGAAACTCAAAACACTACTTCAAGGAGACACATGAATCCACATGTTCATTGCAGCATTATTTACAGTAGCTTAGATATGGAGGCAACCTAGGTGTCTATCAATGGATGAATGGATAAATAAAAGGTGATATATATACACAATGGAATATTATTCAGCCATAAAAAATGAATCTTGCCATCTGTAACAACATGGCTAAATCTAGAGGGTATTGTGCTGAGTGGAATAAATCAGACAAAGACAAATGCCATATGATTTCAGTTACATGTTGAATCTAAAGAACAAAATAAAACAGAAACAAACTCATAGATACAGAGAACATTTTAATGGTTATCAGATGGGAGGGAGTTTGGGTTGGGGGATGAGTGAAAAAGGGAAGAGATTAAGAAATACAAATTGATAGTTACACAATGATCATGGGATATAAAGTATAGAATAAGGAATATAGCCAATAATATTGTAATAAATAGGTATGGTGTCAGATGGGTACTAGATTTATCAGGGTAGTCACTTTGTAAATTATATAAATGTCTATTTACTATGTTATATACCTGAAATTAATATAACATTATATGTCAACTATAATTAAAAAATAAAAACATTACTAAAAAAAGACTATCGATAAGGTAAAAATACAACTCACAAAACAGCAAATCATATATCTGATATGAGTCTAGCATCTAGAATATATTTAAAACCTCTTAACAAATCATCAATGAGACAACCCATTAAAAAAATGGGCAAGGTTCTGCATAGACTTTCCCAAAGAAGGTATGCAAATGTCTCATAAGTCCATAAAAATGATTCAGTTGCTTTGAAAAACAGTTACAGTTACTCAAAGTTTAAACACAGAATTATCATATGACTCAGTAATTCTACTCCTGGGTCCATAGCCAAGAAAAATTAAAACTTATGTTCACACCAGAACTTTTATAAATATTTATAGCAGCAATATTCATAATAGCCAACAAGTGGAAACAATCTAATTTTCCATCAACCGAACAGATAAACAAATGTGGTATATCCATACAATGAAATATTATTTAGCCACAAAAAGGAATGAAATACTGATTCATGCCACAACATGGATAAACATGCCACAACATGGAAAAAACATTATGCTAAGCCAAAGAATCCAGACACAAAAATACACATTATATAATTCTATTTATATGAAATGTCCAAAATAGACAAATCCAAAGACAGAAAGTAGATTAAAGGTTATCAGTGTATAACAGAAGAGAGTGTGTAATGACTGCTAAAGAGGTTTCTTTTTGATGAAAATATTCTGGAATTAGATAGTAGTGATTGTTGTACAACTTTGTGAATATACTAAAAGCCACTGAATTGTATACTTTAAAACAGTAAATTTCATGATATGTAAATTATTTAAATTTTAAAAATTATTAATGCAGGAATCACTAAGAATCACTAAGAATCACAAAGCTCCCTCCCATTCTAAGCAGATAGCAAACTGAAATGGGAACTGATGTTAAACAATTGGTATATTGTAAAAGAATTCAAGGCTTCTGGTTTCCAGTTCATCACGTAAGAAGCTTGGAAGTCACCACTCCAATCTGCCAAGTAAAAAACAGAACAAACTGAAAAATCAACAATTCTTCTTAGATACACAAGAGAAATAAAGACATAGAGTTAACTGCTGCCCCCAAAATTGGAGACAATGACAAGTGAATTTAAAGAATCACAACTTATTAAAGCAGAAACTCATAAGCTGAAAAATCTCTGCAGAAACCAGTCCTGGGGTAGGAAAATCAGAATGATTATTGACAAATTGCTGGATGCTCAGAGTGAACAAATCTGAGAGTAAAAAACTCCAGGAGGACCTAGTCATAGGGGAGCCCTCACACTTTTGTGAGCTTTATCTCTGGGCATTGACTGGGTTCATACACTAAATAGCAAAGAAAAATCTCCTTATGTTTCAGACAGGGGAAGAGGAAAGAAACCATTTTAAAATACACTGAAACACTCTTCTCCTTAACAAGATCTGCCCTCAGGAGAAACTATTTGACTAGAGTTTTATCAGAGCCTAACTGACCTAGAGGAAGGAAAATACAAAACTCCAACCAACTCTAGCCTGCCACACCAGGGAAAGAAAATATCTAAATTCAGCATCCTCTTGCCTACCATGTGGGAAAAGGGTAATACTCATCTCTAGACCACTCAAGCCATCCTATTCCAACTAAGGTAGGGGAGAAAAAAGAAGCATTTGTGAAGTTCACAGTCCAACATCCTAGACTCACTAAAAACTGAGACTTAATCATAGGACTATAGAACACTCCCCTTTTCCCCTACCTTATCACATTACTAAAGACATGTCTACAGCAGTTTATTTTACCTGGTACATTATGTCCAGCTATTTTAAAATTACAAGACATACTGAAAGGCAAAGAAATACAGTTTGAAGATACACAGAACTATTAGAAACAGACATGGTGGGGATGTTGAAATTATCAGAATGGTAATTTAAAACAACTTTGATTACTATGCTACAGACTAATGGATAAAGTAGATAGCATGGAAGAACAGATGGGTAATGTAATCAGAGTCATAAAAATTCTAAGAAAAAAAAAACAAAAAGAAAAACTAGAGACCAAAAACACCAACAAAAATGAAAAATGTCCTTGATAGTCTCATTAGTAGACATGACATGGCTGAGGAAAGAGTCTCTGAGCTTGACATGCCAAAAAAAACCTCCAAAACTAAACAGCAAAGGAATAAAGTCTGAAAAAAAAAATAGAATATTCAAGGACTGTGGGACAACTACAAAAGGTATAACACGTGCGTAATGGGAATATCAGAAGGAGAAGAGAGAAAGGAATAGAAGAAATATTTAAAACAGAAATGACAGAATTTTCTCAAATTAATGTCAGACACCGATCCAGAAATATCAGAGAACTCCAAGCAGGATAAATGTCCCCCCAAAAACTATACCCAAGCATATCATATTCAAATGACAGAAAATCAAAGATTAAAAAAAATTCAGAATGAAAACTGAAAAAAAAACTATCTATAGAGAAACAAAGATGAGAATTACATTTACTTCTCAGAAACCATGCAAGCAAAAAGAGAGCAGAGTTTTGAGAGAAAAAGCCACTATTTAAGGCATTGAGAGAAAAGAAATACCAATCCAGAAATCTGCACTCTGTGAAATTATCCTTCAAAAATGAAGGAGAAATAGACTTTCTCAGACAAACAAAACTTGAGAAAATTAATTGCCAGTAGATCTGCTTGGCAAGAAATGTATATTTACATGTACGTACGTACGTACGTAGTATGCATGTATGTATGTATGTATATATATTCAGAAAGAAGGAAAATTATGTATCAGAAATTCAGATTGATATAAAAATGATTATCAGAAAATGAGTAAGTGAAGGTTAAATAAAAACTTTTATCCTTGTTCTTTTTTTTATTTTATCTTTTTTTTAAACAATTTTTTAAATTTTTTAATTACAGTTGGCATATGACATTATATTAGCTTCAGGTATAAAACACAGTGATTAAACATTATATAACTTATAAAGTGGGGTTTTTAATTCTTATTTGATCTAACAGATAATAGTTTCCTAAAAATAACAAGGTCTTCAATCATGTATGCTTTTGTATGCTTATAAACAAGTGAAATGAATAATAGCAATGATATAAAGGATGGATAGGAAGAATTGGAATTATTTTGTTATTTAAAATACACTATCCATGAAACAATATAGTGTTATTTGGGAGTGAAATCAGGTTAGCTGTAAATGTATATTTCAAACTCTAGGGCAACCACTAAAAAAAATGTTTTTAAAAGTATAACCAATATACAAAGAAATGAGAGAAAATTGAATTATATAAAATGCTCACTAAAACAATAAAAGGCAGAAAATAAAAAGGGAAGATAAAAATAAGAACAAAGACCAAGGGTAAAAACTCAAAGTAGTAACTAATATGGTAGATATTAATACAAATATATCAATAATCCCTTTGAATATCAATGGCCTAAATGAACAACTTTAAAACAGAAATTATCGAAGTGGCTCTAAAAACAAGACCCATCTGTATATTGTGTATAAGAAACCAACTTTCAATATAAAATACACATAGATTAAAATTAAATGAAGAAAGACATACCATATCAATACTAATCAAAAGAAAGCAGAAGTATTGACATTAATTTCAAAGAGAGCAGACTTTGAAGCATGGAAATTTATCAGGGATACACAAGGATACTATATAATGATAAAAGAGTCAATTCTCCAAGAAGACATAATCTTTAACATGTATAAGCCTAAGACAACACAAAGTCAAACTATGTGAGGCAAAAACTGATAGAAATGCAAGGAGAAATAGATGAATCCACTATTATACTTGGAGATGTTTCCATCAGAAAGGGCAGAAAATCAGTAAAGACATAATTGAAATCAATACAACATTAATTATCTACATAGAATCAATATCAGTAGTCTACTTCATCCAACAAGAACAGAATACACAATCTTTTCTAGCTCATGTGGAACATGCACCAAGATAGACAACATTCTGGGCCATAAAACATACCTTAACAAATTTAGGATAGATATATAATCTCTGTTCTCAGAAAACAATGGAATTGAACTAGAAATCAAACAGCAAGATAAATGGAAAGTCCCAACATGCATGGAGATTAAATAACACACTTCCAAATAACACATGAGTCAAAGGAGAAGTCTCAAGAAAATTTTAAAATGTTTTGAACTAAATGAAAAAGAAAAAAACAGCTTATCAATATTTGTGGGATGCAGTGAAAGCACAGCATATATTATAAAACAAGCAATATCTAAAATCAATCATTTAAGCTTCTACCTTAAGAAAAAAAAAAGAAGAGGAGCAAATTAAATCTTCCTTAAGTAAAAAGAAGGAAAGAAATAACAAAAATTCAAAATGAAATCAATGAAATTGAAAACAGAAAATCAAGAAAGAAAAATCAAGAAAAGCAAAAGTTGGTTCTTTGAAAAGATCAGTTAAATCATCAGTGAAATCAATAAAACCAGTAGCTAGGCTAACTAGGGAAAAAAGAAGACATAAATTATTAATCTTAGAAATTAAAGAAGTGACAGCACTACCAATTGCATGGACAATAAAAGTATAATCTAGAAATACTATGAACAACTCTGTGCCCACATATTTGATAACCTAGATAAAAAGGAACAATTCCTTGAAGGACACAATATGCCAAAACTCACTCAAAAAGAAATAAATAATCCAAAAAGGCCTATTTCTATTAAATAAATTAAATCAATAATTAATAACCTTCCAAAACAGAAAGTACCAGGCTCAGATGAATTCAATGGTGACTTTTACCAAACATTTAAAGAAGAAATTATATCAATTCTTTATAATCCCTTTCAGAAGACAGAAACAGAGGAAATACTTTCTAATTTACTCTATGAGGCCAGCATTACCCTAATACTAAAACAAGACAATGATATTATAAGAAAACTACAGACCAATATTTCTCATGTACATATATGTAAAAAATCCTCAACAAAATAGTAACAAATAGAATCCAACAATGCATAAAAAGAATTATACACCACATCAAAGTGAGAATTATTCTAGGCATGTAAGGCTGGTTCAACATTTAAAAACAATTAATATAATCTATCACATCAAGAAGCTAAAAATGAAAAATCACATGATCATATCAAGATACAGAAAAACTATTTGACAAATCTAATGACTATTTATATTAAAAATGCTCAGTAAACTAGTAATTCCTCAGCTTGATAAAGGATAGCCACAAAATAATTACAGCTAACATCATACTGGTGAGAAACTCAAACCTTTCCCACTAAGATCGGGAGCAAGACAAGGATGACCCTTCTCATCTCTCCTTTTCAACATTCTACTGGAAGTCTTAGCCAATGCTATAAGATGAGGAGAGGAGAGGAGGGGAGGGGAGGGGAGGGGAAGGGAGAAGGTATATAGATTGAAAAGGAAGAAATAAACTGTCTTTGTTTATAGAAGACTTAATTATCTGTGTAGATAATTCAAAAGAATCAACAACAACAAAAATTCCTCCTAAAACTAATAAACAAATACAGCGAGGTTACAAGGTATAAGATTAATATACAAAAGTCAACTGTTTTCTTATATGCCAGCAATGAATAAGTAGAATGTGAAATTAAAAACTCCTAATCATTTACATTAGTACCCTCCAAAATGAAATACTCAGGTATGACAAAATATGTACAAGATTTTATGATGAAAACTACAAAACTCTGATGGAGAAAATCAAAGAACTAAAGAAACGGAGAGGTATACTGTGTCCATGGATAGAAAGGCTGAATATCATTTGGATGTTAGTTCTTCACGACTTGATCTATAAATTCAATAAAACACCCATCAAAATCCTGGTAAGTTAATTTGTGAGTGTTGACAAACTGATTCTATTATATGGAGAAATAGAAGACCCAAAATAGCCAACAAAATATTGATGGAGAAGAACATAACTGGAGGATGGATATTATCCAAATTCAAAACTTATAAGGCTACAGTTAAGTAAGACGTGTAGTAGTGGCAAGAATAAACAAATAGGTCAATGGAACAGGAGAAAAGAGTTCAGAAATAGAACCACATAAATACAGCCAATTGATCCCTGACAAAGGAACAAAGGCAAATACAATGGAGAAAAGAAAATCTTTTCAACAAATCATTTTGAAACATTTGGACATCCACATGCAAAAATAATAATAATGATGTAGACACAGATCTTATACCCTTCACAAAAATTATCTCGAAATGGATTACAGACCTGAAATAAAATGCAAAACTATAAAACTCCTAGAAGATAATATAGGGAAAAATGTAGTTGACTTTGGGTATGGCAACAACATTTTAAATATAACACCAAAGGCACAATCTATGAAAAAAAAAACTGATAAGGTAGATTTCAATAAAATTAAAATTTTATGCTCTGCAAATGACACTAGCAAAAGACTAAAAAGACAAAGCACAAATTAGGAGAAAATATTTGCAAAAGATATGTCTAATAAAAGACTAATATCCAAAATACAACAGTTCAACAAAGAACTCTTAAAAGTCAACAATAAGTAAACAAACAACCTGATTAAAAGGACCAAAGACCTTAACAGACACCTCACCAACGAAGATATACAGATAAAAAACAAGTATATGAAAAGATGCTCCACATCATATGTCATTAGGTAAATGCAAATTAAATGAGATAACACTACACGTGAATCAGAATGTCCAAATTCCAGACTGACACCAAAAGCATTCGACATCACCAAATGCTAGGAGGATGTGGAGCAATAGGAACTTTCATTCACTACTAGTGGGAAAGTAAAATGATACAGCCACTTTGGAAGACACTTAGCAGTTTCTTACAAAACTGAATACATTTTTACTATATGATCCAGCAACCACACTCCTTGGTATTTACCCAAAGGAGTTTAAAAGTTATGTCCTCACAAAAACTGGCACATGGATGTTTACAGCCACTTTATTCATTATTTATTCATTACTGCCAAAACTTGGAAACAACCTATATATGTTTCAATGGATGGATAAACTGTGGTACATCCAGACAATGTATATTATTTAGTTCTAAAAAAAATTGAGCTGTCAAGTCATGTAAAGACATGGAAGAAACTTAAATACATATTACTAAATAAAAGAAGGCAACCTGAAAAGCTACATACTTAAAGATCCCAACTATATGACATTCTGCAAAAAGCAAAAGTATGGAAACAGTAAAAAGATCAGTGGTTGCCAGGGCTTAGGGAGAAGGGAAAGATAAATAGGGGGAGTACAGAGGATTTTTAGGGCAATAAAACTACTCTGTATGGTACTGCAGTGATGGATACATGCCATTATACATTTGTCCAAACCCATAGAATGTACAATGCCAACAATGAGCCCTAATATAAACTATGGACTTTGGCTGATAATGATGTATCTGTGTACATTAATCAACTGTAATAAATGTACTACTCTGGTGGAGGATGCTGATAATAGGGAAGGCTACGCATGTGGGGGGACACAGAATATATGGGAAATCTCTATACCTTCCTTTCAATTTACTGTGACCCTAAAATTTCTCCTTAAAAATTAAGTCTTAAAATTCAAAACTATACGTACAGTTGACCCTCAAACAACTGTGCAGGGTCGCTTATACATGGATTTTTTCTATACACAAACAGCCCTTCATATCTCTGGGTTTCGCAACTGTGGATTCAACCAACTGTGAATTGCAAATGGAATTTTCGATCCATGTTTGGAAATCCGCTAATGTGGAGGGCCAACTGTATGCATTGTTCTACCTCACTTTATATAAGAGACTTGAGCATCTACTAATTTTGATATACAAGGGAGTCCTGAAACTAATCCTCTCATGGATACCAGGAGAAGACTCAATTTTTTTAGGGAGTCAAAAGTTATATGTAGATTTTTGACTGCACGGGGGTTGGCATCCCAACCTTTACATTGTTCAAGCATCAACAGTACTATTATTTTAATTTTTTAATAATCATTTCTCCTTAACAAACAAACAAACAAACCTGAGAATTCAATAGACCTGGAAACAAAGCACATGTTCCTTCAGGGTCTGGGAACAATGACATTGAATCTAGGGGGAAAGAAATGTAATAGAGGCCCAGCTGTCTACATATATAAATGTTATAATAATGTAGGCATATTTATTGATTTTGAACCTTTAGAGATAAACAAAACCACAGAATACTTAGAAATGGGACACATAGAAGGTAACTGAAGACTATAATGAAGAGAGAGGAAAGGGTAGGGGCACTGATACTGTCATTTAACTAAGAGAAAATCAAGAGGTAACAAAAAAGTTGACAGACAAGAAGTGGATGCTTACATAAAGTGACAAAGGTTAAAAAAAAACTACAAATATAATATCACAACAGAAGAGAAGGGGTAAAAAATTAAAAGATTTATCTTTTACATTGGGAGTCAATAGATATGAAGGTGATAGATCAATAAATAAATACATGTATAAATACATTACCTATAGTTTTTGAAGTAACTACTAGGAGAGTAAAAATCTAATTAAAGTATATTTCCTCTGAAAATGAAAGTGTGAGCGAGGAAAAGGGAAGCAGAAAACTTGCTATTCAGAAGTTGTTCTCTACTAATCTGATGCCATATACCTGAATTAGTTTATTGAAAAAGAGTTAGTTAGGAACTTTATGACTCATTGGATTGGTGGCAAAAGAAAAAGAAATGAAGTCTGACCTTGTTTGAGCCCAAAGAATTGGTAAAGTGTTCTCAAAGAAACAGAAAACCACAAAAGGAAATTGGTAACTGGTTTGAATCAAGAAGATAAGGATACTGGGAAACACAGTAAGAATACAAGAAGGTAAATAAGTGTCTGGGGGGAAAAATCTGGAGTAAAATATGAACTTGAGAGGCATTTACATAAATATAACAGTTGAACTGATATCAATGAAAGTTTGAAGAGGAAAAAAATAAGAAAGAAAAAAATTTAGAAGTGTCCCAGTTAAATTTAGAGAGCCTGTGGTAAAAGTGGAGCAAAAGGGAGCAATATAGTATAATAGGGTCAGTGAAATGAGAAAGTTCACCAAAATATATCCACAATTATTAACACTGATTCCATCAGTTATAATAAAAAGAAGAAAATACAATGATGTCTATGGCATTCACTGATAATACTTAAATAGGTTCATGGTAGTTGAAAGCTGATCGATGGCTTTCCCCACTATTTATAACTGTCTCTCTCATAACACAGTTGAAGAAAAGAATGGCTATTTATGATCTTAGCTGCATAATTCATGTAAAGAAAATGTTCTGCCAACTCTATTTTGAATCTTACTCATCCATGTGTCTTGCTCCAAGAACATATCATTTGAAAGAATACATGCAATCACAAAAAACTTAAAGCCAATTTTTCTTTAAACCCATTTGGGAATTACATCAGACAGCATTGTTATGAAAACGATTTGGAAATATTTACATTTTGCTTATTTTTCTAAGAAATTTTGTGTGTGTTCACCTTGGATCTCTAGAGAGAAGGTAATCATGAGTGTCATGAAGTTATTATTAAAAGAATGCTTACTATAGGAAAGAGCTCAAGTTACAATCTAAAGTTTGAAGGAAAGGCACATTTAAAAATGAAACTAATGGGCCTTATGTGTAAATTATAAACACATATATTTTTGTTTCTCAGTGGGGGTGGGGATAAGGATGGGTAATAAGATTAATTTGAAGAATTAGAATGTCAAGTGGCAGAGCTCAGAGAGTGAGAAAAGAGTTATGTGAAGTGAGCCTGAGAAGTAGGCAGGGGCCAGACTATACAGAGCTGGTAGACCATGTTAAAAGTTTTGGTCTGCAATCTATGAACAATGGGAAGACACTGAAGGAGTTTAAACAAAGGCTTAGTACAAATAGGGTTGTGTGCAAAATCCCATTTATGCTTTATAAAAGATGACTTTGAGTCAATGTAGGAAAATGATAGGAGGCTGGTGTAGTAGTTCAGGTAAAAGACCATGGCAGCCTCAACTAATAGGTGATAGTGGAGACAGAGTTGTATGAATTTGAGAGATATTTAGAAAGCAGTATTAATGATAAGTTAAATGTGTGAAGGGGGATGAAAGAGTTGTTAAAGATAATTTCAATTTTTTTGATTTACATACTTATATGGTGGATCTACTCATTGAAATAGGAAACATACAGAATCAGGGTCAGAGGTAAATATCATGAGACAATTTTGAGATTTCTCAGTCTCAAAGTTTAAGTGTTGAAATCATTGTAGATACAGTTGAGGTTTTATAATATTGGACTTACAGATGGGTAATTGAAACCTGGTAGATGATTATGTTATTGCAAGGGAGTGGAAAGAGTGTTGCATCTTGAAAACAAAGGGAAAAAATGTTTCAAGAATGAAGCACTGATTCACAGTGTTGAACATAGCTGAATAGATGAGGTAGAACGAATACTGAAACCTCAAGGTTGTCTTTCTTATAAGAAGGACTGCTTGGACAGTTCTGTTCGCCTAGTTACCTACAGATTCTTCAGCTTTTGTTCAACCACTACCTTACAGGGAAGCCTTCCTGACTTCCTAGGCTAGGGTGGATTCCTCTGTTATCTACTCTTGTAGACTGCTCCTTTCTGAGTATTTATCTCATTTTGTAATTGCACATTCAATTATAGGGTTATTTTATGAATGTCCTTCTTGCCAATTAGCCTGTAAGCTCCATGAAGTCAGAGCCATATCTTTTTTGTTTGCCATCCTATCACCTAGCAGAACTCCTGGCATATAAGGTGGTCAACAAATATTTGTTGAATGAACATAGGTATGAATATAGCAGATTTGGCTTAAAAAATAAGTATATGGCTCATAAACCAATACCTCATGTCAATTCAGACCTAGTTTTCCCCTATTTTTAGCTTAAAATGTATTGTTTTTTTCTTATGCATCTATAGCCATAAAGATTGTTCACAGAAATGGTACAATGCTTATGAATATATTTTCTTAATTTCAGACCAAGAGAGAATAGCAATAACATAATACAGTATTGTTTATACCAAATATTTTAGATAATGCTGAATAGATCCTGTAAGTAGACTAAGGGCCTATTCACATGACGTCCAGAGACATGAGGGTAAATTTACTGATTCTTGTTCTAGTTCTCTCATAGGATTAGGACAGTATTTTGGGTCGAGCCTGTTTAGCCTGAGGCTAAAGAAGGAAGAAGAGAATGAAATGTCTGCTGTGACTTGGGTAGACTTCAGTCTAGCAATCAAATGTTTTATAACTCCAAAACTGATGATCTACCCCTGGCCCAGATGCAGAGCAGCAACAGAATTTGTAGGGCCTAGTGTAAAATAAAACTTCAGGGCCTTTTGTTCAAAATTTAGGATTAAAACTCTTTATTTTCCTTTTGCAGTATCTTAATTGACCTGTCATGCTGTCTTTTTGTTGGTGTTATTTCACTATTTAATGTTACACTCCCTTAGATATGAAGACACTGTGAGGTGTCACCAGTGACTGGGTCCCTACCCTGTGATTGGATAGGGCACAAATGCCCCCAAACTGATCCTCCCCTTACCCAGCCCCCCCCCCCAGGGATGAAGGAAAACTGAATGGGGCAGAGGAGCAAATAGCAAGAACCCAATCTAGGGAGGCAGGACAGTGGCAGGAGGTGGGACATCACACAAGCCAAAACGCCAAGCCCCAGTGCATGTTCTTTTGCCCCATCAGAATTATTTATAGAACACAAATTCAAAAATAAATTAAGAATTTTAACATGGTAACAATAGAGCATTAAATCTTACGTGTAGAGTCCCCTTCTGAGTATGGGTCTTATGCAACTACACTGGTCATACACCAGTGAAGCTGACTTTGCCCAGATGACCTGGTCTCTAGCCTAATTCAACATTATAAAGATGGCTGGAACACAAGGGAGAAAATGATGTTCCCAGAAAACATAATGTACACTGATACACTCAGACATTACCATCTGTAATGGTGTACTCAGAGGTGCTTTCTGTCATGGAACAAGATTTATGCCTTTTTTTGGAAAATGCTATGTATCTCTGCTGAGTAGCCTAACTGTACTAATTTTGTTTTGTATCATTCAGATAGGTTCGTCTTGTGTAATTTGTCCAAGTGGTATCAGTACCTGATGTTGCCTCAAATCCAGCAGACATGCAACCAAGAACCCATATATTTAAGAATTAATCTAGAGTGCATGCTCTTTAGGGCAAGAATGATCATCTTCTTACCTCTAGCAATTTACAGTACCTTGCATAACTTGATACTCCATAAATGCTTCTTGAGTTGAAACAGGAATAACTGTTCTTTAGAGTAGTTACTCTACTCCTAAAAGACAACTTTTTTTAAGTGGATGAAAGCTAGAATTGTCAGACAAGTCAATCTATTTGGTCTATGAGTGTGTGTACACAAACTCACACACACACAGTCTTAATTTCACACATTTGTTCTCAGTAGTTCGGTGTGGATATTGGGACCAATCCTACAAAGAAGCAGATTGAAAATACCCACAAAGTTACTGTCTTAACCAAAAAAAAAAAAATCTGTTTCAAGGAAGCCCTAGTTAAAATAGCAAAAAACTAAAACAATATTTACAAAGAATATTTAAATAACATGGAAGAGAGCTTATGGTATAATTAAGTGAAAAACCTAGAGGAAACAATATAATATTGCAAGTCTCCAGAATAAGACAATGTACTTACGTACACAAATAAAAAAAAATTGGAAGA
Source organism: Eidolon dupreanum (assembly GCA_028627145.1). Lineage (NCBI taxonomy): Eukaryota > Metazoa > Chordata > Mammalia > Chiroptera > Pteropodidae > Eidolon > Eidolon dupreanum. The sequence continues at coordinate 92,810,579 of CM053507.1, forward strand.
AAAAGTTATCCAACAATATTAGCACTTATTAATTTCTTGGTGTGTAAGATTGAAAAATTTGAGGAATTTTTATTTATTTTTCTGTATTTATTTAATTTTTCCCCATAATAAACATATGCTGCTTTTATAATCAGAAAAAAACAAGAAATATAGAAAACAAATCTTTGGAAAGAAAAACTTTCAGTTATTTAAACCAGTAATTAAAATTATACTTTAGTAACAAGTTTTCTTTTTGGCATCAATATTATGAAACCCCAACATATTTGTTTAAAATAAGTGGGGCCAGGTTTATTAGGCAGTTTAAATCTTCATCACCAGGCAGAAAATATTTTATTATTTGAAAGTACCCTGAAGTGCTACTCAGAAACTCACTGATTTAAATCCAAACTCCATGCAGCAGTTGTGAAATAGGAATGTGTAGTGACATTTTATCCCATTTCTTTGATTCAGATTTTATTCAAGATACTGGTATTTTATAAGTAATTCTTGGTCATGTCTCAGTAACAAATAAATCCTAAAATCATGGTGATATAACTACAAGGATTTATTTTCCATTTGTCTTAATCCAGTGCAAATCATCTGGCCAAGTAGTGACTCAGCGGCCCAAGCTCTCCAATCCTGTACCATCCTGGATTACTTCACTTCCAGTTACATTGATAAAAGAGTGAAAGAGGTGGTGTAGGTACATTGGTCCTTAACTGCTCTGGCCCAGAAACCATCTCTTTACTCATATATAAATTTTTTTATTTGCCTAAAGTAGTCACATGGCCCCAACCATATATACTGGGAAAGATAGAGACATGTAAAAATCTCTGGTTATTGTTAACAGTGTCTATCAATTTTATTTAAAAATTTTAAATAACATTAAAGTTGTACTTCATATTGATCACAATGGCACAAAGGTGAAGAGTGGTTATAAAACATTCAGCAGAAACTTTTTTTTTAAAGTTTAGTGTACTTGAAAAAATTCTAAGAAGATATGATAAGATAGATCTTTGATACGAACTGAGGTTAAAGATGAGATTGAATAGAGTTGAAAGCATGAAACAATACCTAAGATGTCAAGTAAATCTACTTATCACCCTCTGATTTCCAGAGGTTCTATATTGAGAGAGGCAAGTGGGGCTTTTATAATGTCCCAGCAAAAGTGGAAAGCTGCCACAAGATATTATGGATTTAATTTAATTCATGCTGCTTACAATAAACTTCAAAGAGATACATGCCAATGGTTCCTAAATGTCATACAAACATATTCGTATGAACATCAGTGCAGAACTCCACCAATCTGTACAGAGCCAGAGGATATTTAGCAGAGCAAGTTGACAAAAGGACTTTATTCTCAAGCCTTCACAATTTGAGGATTATTTTGTTCATGTTTCTACTTAGTAGGTAGAGTGCCCATTTATCATTTCTACTTTAACACAGCAATGTATGTTCGTCAAGGTTTTGCCTGTCAGTCTAGATTTCACAAGAATATAAGGTTTTGCCTATCAGTTTAGATTTCACAAGAATCATGTGCACTATGCCTTTTATAAATGTTGGCTATCGATTTATAAATATAGGAACTAAAATCAATGGGAGATACACTTGAAATGTGATTCTACTTATACATGTGGTTTAATTTTTTAAATGTGGCCTCATTCCTATCACTTGGATTAAGTGTATTAGTACCAAAATGTGAAACAAGTTGATTCTGCACTATATTTTCCTATAAATGGCCAAGAAAAATTTAAGATAAACTAAAATTTGTCAGAAATGTGTAAAGGATAATCTTTTCTGTTTTAACAGGAAGAAAGGAAGAAAGGAAAAGAGGAAGGAAAAAAGGAAGAAAAAATCTGTTTTGTACTATTCAAAGAACATTTATTACTCTCTTTAGATCATGGGTATTCATGAAACTTTGTTTCTTTATCATTCTCAATGGTTTTATACTATCTAGATGGCAAACTACAAAATTCCTATTGGTTATTAAACAGACAATGTAAAATGAATAGTTTTATTTATTAAGGGATGGAAACTCTGAATAAATTATTCTCTTTGGCTCTTATTACCTTACCAACTTCTTTTAAAAAGAATGAATTATCAGTTTAATGTATCAAGAAATCTCTAGGAAAGTTCACAGGTTTAAATAGCTTTTAAACCTAAAATAATCAAAGATGTAAGCCACTTCAGCACATTCTTCAATAATTTCATCTTGGTTCAGAATGACTCTTATATTATCATATGAACAAATGAGTGGCTTTCAACTCCCTTACCTTGGGCACATTGCTGAAACAATTAAATTTAACTTCCAATTATGAGAAATTAAATAGGTATGATTTCATAAGAGTACTGCTCCTATTTGCTTTTTCTCTTAGAATAAGTCAACAAGGTTTGTAACTGAAAACAATCTCATGGACCATTTACTGTCATTTTCCCAGCACTAGTGATCCTGCCACTATTGCTCTACTCTTCCAGAACAGATGGCATGCTACTCAGAGGACAGTCTTTATACTGCTGAACCTCTTAAGTGTGTGCAGAATTAGAGCTTCTCTGACATCCTAAAAGTAGAGGGAACTTGGGTCAATTACACTGGTGTGGCTATATTTTAAGTATCTGTTTACTAGTCTATCTCCCACATTAAACTGTGAACAATCTGAGAGAATTCCTCTTAAGCATCATTTTGTTATGTTTCCAGCATCTGAACACTGACAAAAAGTTTAATTCATTTTTTAAATAAGGTATTCATGGAATACTAAATCTAAGTTAAGTCAATGCATCCAGGAGTGTTGTAGCAGATGATTAAGTGTGTAATTAAGTTATTCGGAGACTTTCTTCCTTCTTTACAAATGCCAATAATCTAAAGGACCTCCTCCTTGTGTCCTTGGCTTTAACTAATGTTGAAAAAGAGAAAGAACCTTATCTTAAATAAACCATTGCCATGAATTATAGCTGCATGAAGAAAGCTAAGAGGAGTTTAAAAGTCTTGGAAATTTTATTTATTTTCCTTAAAAGAAAAAAAACTGCTAACACATGACAAATCTCAGAAATGCATTTAATGCAAAATTCCTAATCATATTCGCAATCCAAATTTAGTTTGGGGATGGCAGTCCTCTCTTTCTCTTCTCTCCTATTTTCTTTCCTGTCACCAACTTTCCTAGATGGACAAGACTTCTGTTTCAAAATTTAGTATGGAAGGAGCTAAGTCCAGTGAAGTGGGAGCATTATAAAAAGAAAAGAAGGTCAAAACAAAACAACAACAACAACAAACTAACAAGCCTGTCACTCAGAACAAGAATGAAAAACTGGAAATGTATTAGTTCAATTCTAGATGTCTATTCACCTTAAAATTGTACTCCAGGCATGTTTCAGTATTTCATTACACATGAAATGCATAATGCTATAAGACATAAAATAAGATTGACAGAGAAAAGGAACTTTTAAAAAACTGTCTATAAGATATTTGACTGGAAATAGAGAGACTCACCTATTAAGAAGCTGTAGGAGTAATCTAAGCATGGAGCGATGTCAGTCTGGACGCAACTCTAGAGCAGTGGTGTTGAATGCACCATTCATTAGAATCACCTGGAGAGCATGTTTGACCAGCTAAAGTAGAGATTGTAATTAGGGATGTGTGAGATAGGACCAAGAAGTTCCAACAGGCTCACAGGTGGTGCTGATGCTATTGATCCACGAGCATTCTCTGAGTAGCACTGTTTTAGACTACTGAGGTAAAAATAACAAAACGAAAAACTATTTTCACTAAGAATCAAAAGCATATAACAAGGCCTACTTAAAAGGAATAAGTTACCAAAATTTTTAGTGTGATGGTGGTGTTATGGACCTGCATGGAAATTAAGGAGAAAACTGGTTTTGTAACCAATAAGAGATGTTTCATTTTTATAAATGCTAGGTTGAAGATGACATCAGGATATCTATGTGTACATGATCTATAAGAGAACAGGAAATAGATGGCTGTCACAGGCATATAGTTAGAATTCAGATTTAAAGGTAAAGGTTTGCAAGTTTCATTAAAATAGTAGCTAAGTCCAGGAAAGGATAAAGACCCTGGGTTATGGGAAGAAACTAGAGAGCCATGCAGTGGGTCCCAGGCCTGGCTGGTCCCAGGTCTAGCTGTGATCCAGGCTCATGGCTAGGAATAGGACCTTGGATTTAGAATGTTACATTAGTGTAGTAGGGCACCTGACCCTAATGTATGTAAACATACTTCATCTTATTGTATCACACATGTGTGGCTGAATGGCACTATTGTACTTTGATCTGTGTGGAGCCACATGGTCCCCTAGAGAGCAGAGAGGAAGCACAAGAAGGGAAACAGGAGAAGTGCGTGCAATACTGCGCCCCCTGCAATAGACCGCACTTCCCCCAATAGAACTGCACTCTGCACAATAAAGCTGGTACCTGCTGTTTCATTCTCATATCAGCCTCTTGTGCATTCTTCCAACTGGGAGTCTCACCACCAAAACTTTCCCTTCTTGATCGGCTCAGAGCTAACACATGCACAGAAGCTCAAAGAATTCAATATCATAGATTAGTAGAATAAAAGACACCAAAAGAGAGAGAAAGGATGGTTGTAATGATTGTGATTCAAGAAGAGGAGCCAGTAGATGAATGAGTATTACAGGGATTTAAAAAAGGGAGAGTCATTTATTAGTAAGTGTCTCTACTAAATGCTTCAAAGAAAACTAGGAAAATGAAAACCAAAGAGATGCTCCAGGATTTGCTTGGGAGTCACTGATAAACTTTTGAAAGCTTTGTATCAGTAGCACAGAGCAGAAGCCAAACTGCAAGTAGTTAAGAACAAAATGAGAAAAGAAAATGTGAGGCATTAGCACGATTAAAACAAGAGAATTGTATTGAACTGAAGTTTTTTTTTACAGAACCAGGATTCAATGACATCTATCCTTTTTACAACTTTCTTTTTTCTTTTTAAATTACCAAAAAACCATACAGCAGTCATGGCAGGCTGAAAAATGGTCCCTCAAACATATCTACTTCTTAACCCCTGAAACCTGTAAATGTTATCTTCTTTGGCAAAAAGGGTCTCTACAGATGTGACTAATTTAAGGAGAGTGCCTGGATTATTCAGGTGTCTCCTAAATGCAATCACAGGAATTATAATAGAAAGCAGAAGAAAATTTCACATACCCAAAATAAGAAAGTAATGCAACACCTGAAGCAAGATGCTATTCCCTGGCTTTGAAGATAGAGGAAGAAGCCACACTAGGAATGCAAGAAATGCACTATAGAAGCTAAAAAAGGCAAGGCAACAAATTTTCTCCAAAGCCTCCAAACGGAGCAGTGGCCCTTGTCAACAACTTGATTTCATCAGTGAAACTGCTTCTAGGCTTCTGAGCCCCCAGAGCTGTAAAAGAATAAATCTGTGCTGCTTTAAGCTACCAAGGTTTTGGCAACTCATTACAGCAGCTACAGGAAATTAATACATAGGTCAATACTCAATTTTATCTTGGCAATAAATTTAGTCTATTAAGTTATTTACAACTAGTCAAAAAACATTCTAAGAAATTATGAGATATTTCTCAATTGAGGATCATAACATTTTGTTCCTCTTCTCACGTCTGATTTGGTAAGAAATAGATTTGCTGCATTATAAGACTGTAGAGGATGTCACTATTTAAATCATTTTAAAAATGACAGAAGATATGAATTTTATTCTCTAAAATGCTGACTTTTTAAAATATGGTTTGGCTGACTAGCCAAAATTGATTGTTCAACTAGCAACAAAATTAGAACATTTACCAGAATGTACAGTCATAAGCATTTCATAACACAGATGCTGAGATAAAAACCCCAATTTCCCAGTAATCATAAAAAATTAATGAAAAAATTCTAACAGCAAATAATGAAATTTAAATATAGCAAGAAAATTCCAAGAGCTTCATCTAAAAAGGTACCTTGTATTCAATATTGCTCTTTTAAAAATGGCTTATAGCAACTCAACAACACAATAAAAAATTAAAAATGGGCAAAGAAAGAAAATGGGTAAGAAACTTGACTAGGCATTTCTATATACTATATAGTATATTCTATATACTAAAAGCCAACATGCACATGAAATGACTTTTGACAGCACTAACAATTAGGGAAATACAAGTAAAAACCAGAATGAAATACTACTTCACACCCATTAGGATGGCAGAAAGAAAGACAGAAAGATATAAATAAAGACAGACAGAGATGTGAGAATTTTGGAACCCTTGGGCATTGCTGGTGGGAATAGAAAATAGTGCAGCCACTATGGAAAACAGTATGGTTGTGCCTCAAAAAATTAAATATAGACTTACCATATAATCTAGCAATTCCACTTCCAAAAATAAACCCAAAAGAATTGAAAGCAGGAGGTCTTTGGTAGCTCTGGCTGCCATAACAAAATACCATAGACTGTGTGATTTTAACAATAGAAATCTATTTTCTTACAGTTCTAAAAGCTGTAAGTCCCAGATCAATGTCCAGCACCATTTGGTTTCTGATGAGAACTTTCTTCCTGGCTTGCAGATGGCCATCTTCTTGCTGTGTCCTCATATTGCAGAGCGAGGGCTCTCTTCCTCTTTTTATACAAACTTAGTCCTATTGGATAAGGGCTCCACCTTTATTATCTCATTTAAGCTTAATACCTCCTAAAGACCCTACCTCCACATACAATCACACTGTGGAATAGGGCTTTGGTATGTGAATTTGGAGGTGAAGGGGACATAATTCAGTCCATAAGACAAGGAGTCAAGCAGATATTTGTATACCCGGTTCATAGTACATCATTTACAAAGTCACAAGTTAAAACATCTCAAATGTCTATGGACAGGTGAATGGATAAACAAAATGAGGTATACACATTCAGTGAGATATGGACTATTCAGCCTGAAAAAGGAATTAAATTCTGATCCATACTACATGGATCTCGAAAACATTATGCTAAGTGAAATAAGTCAGACACAAAAAGGACAAATATTATATGATTCCACTTATATGAGGTACCTAGAGTAGTCCAATTCTTAGAGACAGAAAGTAGAGTCATGATTACCAGGGGCTGGGGAGAAGGAGAATGGGAGTTATTATTTAATGGTTCAGAGTTACAGTTTAAGATGGTGGAAACTTTCTAAACGTGGATGTTGGTGATGGTCGCAGAGCAATGTGAAATGTATTTAATGTCAGTAAATTGTACACTTAAAAATAGTTGGAGTGGTAAATTTTATGCTATTTCACAATTTTAAAACACTGACTTATAGTAATGTTAGATTTTAAACTGATCCACACTATATCCCTAATGTTGTTCTATCAAGGGGAATCTCAACATCATGGAGCATATGACAAAGTGGCTCCACAAATATAAAAACTTCCCCCATGTTACTGATGAACAAGTGATGGGGCTTACTTGATGAGAACTCTCCCATCTTCCAAATGACCCTTCAGCTATTTTAGGGGACATCCCTAGACCTCATTTAAAGGGATACTAAATGAATGAATGAGCACACAAATGAATAAATAAATGAGTAAATAAATAAATTAATTAAACAAACAAACAAATGGATACCAGCCAAGGTTCCCCAGCATCCCCATGATGCTCATCCTGGTCAGACCATATATTCCTTCTCTAGAAATTAACAGGAAGGTACAGTATCTGTGAAGTTTATTCTGTACAACTCTTTAGAATGCCTTTCTAGGTATAACTCTCTTATCTAATATAACCCTTATTTGCTCATGACTTATTGTATATTTTGCAAAGAAATTTTTATATATCATTTACTTCCTTCAAGCAGCATTTCATAGGGTCTCTTCAGTCATTCATTGATTTATTCTGGCAATTTTTTTTATTTACATGCTCACTCTGCAACCAAGGCTAACTGAATCACATAGCACATCAGGTTTAGAGCCAGATGGAAGGCAAAATAAAAAACTATTCTATTCATAAAACTTCTGACATCAAATGTGGGGTTTTCCACACCAAGAAATTCTCCAATTCTCTGTGAATATAAACTGAGTGTCCTACAAATTAACTCTGTTACTAACTACCCTGAGTTATCATAGACCCTACAGGTTAAATGCCCACAAGACTACCCCCACTTCAGATGCCAATCACAAATCAGAGCTTCCTGTACTTCTGACCAACCAGCTATAATTCAGAGATTCCTACCACCACTTCCTCAGGTTCAATAATTTGCTAGAATGACTCACAGAATTCATGAAAACACTTTACTTATTATTATCAGTTTATTATAAAGGATACAGCTCAGGAATAGCCAAATAGAAGAGATGCATAGAGTACGGTGGACAGTACAGAGCTTCCATGTCCCCTCTAGTCATGTCACCCTCTCAGTACCTTAATGTGTTCACCAACACAGAAGCTCTCCCTTTGTTTAATGTTTTTATAGAGGTTCCATTACATAGGCATAATTGATCAAATCAGTGGCCATTGGTGATGAACTCAACCCCCAGACCCTCTCCCCAGTAGAGGGTGAGAATGAAAGTTCCAACCCTCTAATCACTTGGTTGGTTTCTTTAGCAACCAGCCTCCATCTTTCAAGAGTCACCTCATTGGCATAAAGTCAGGTAAGGTGAAAGGGCCTTATTATGAATTTTAAAAGATGCTTTTCTCACCCCTGTCATTCAGAAAGTAAAAGTTTTAGAAGATCTGTGCCAGGAACTGGGTACAAAGAACAAATATATATTTCTTATTATATTGTAACATGACAGGAAACAACCAGAATCCAGATGTCAGCACTATTGTCATTTACATCCCTGACTAAACCAATATTTCTCATGCTAGAATTCTTCCTAGTGAAAAATGATTTTGCCTCTTTCTGACAGTGAAAGCACTTGATGTGTGCTTGTCCTCCGTATGTCTGAGTAAAATACAGATAATGATTTTTCCTCAGGTTTTTATAATTAAACGAGTAAAACATGGTATACAATCAGAAGATAAAGATATTCAAAAAAAGATCTTTGTGCATAAAGTATTTAATTGGACATTTTCTGTGTAATTTAATAAAATTTAATCCCCAGTAACCCTATATGAAAATTTTATCCCAATTTTACTGAAAAAGAAACTGAGACTTGGAGAGGTTAAATAAAGTATGCTGAGTCACACAGACTGACTTTATCCCAAATCTGTGGAATTCTGTGTTCTCTCTGTCACACTAATCTTTACCCAAGAGATAACAACCTGAGAAGATTGGAAATATCTGATATGCATTATAACCAAAAATCTTTCAAATGTTAATATTATTTAAATGAGATAGTGAATCGGTTTTCCTTCTACAAAGGTTTTTTTTAATAATACATAGCAAAAGACTCAGAGTTTTGTGCATCCTCTTTAATAAAAGTCCATTAATTAATTTCAATTGCTGGAATCTAAGGAAATAATCAAAGCTCTTTGCAAGCATTTAAGCACAAAAAAATCTCTAGCAGAGTTGTCAATAATTGTAAAAAACTGGAAAGCAGTCCAATATACCTAAGTAGGGAATTTATTAAATTACAGAATTTAATAAAATGTCTTATAGACATATATTTGACACATACATACAATAATATGTACAGAGTGGACCTCTGTGTATACACAGAAAATAATCTAGAAATATATATCCCAAAAAAATTAAGATCAGACGAGATTATGGGTAATCATTTTCTCTTTTGCTTATCTGTATTTTCTACTTTTTCTAAAATAAATACATGCTACTTATCTACTCAAAGTATAATTAAAAATGTTTTTCCTAAAGTGATAAATAATAAGATACCAAACAAAGGAAAGTATCATTCTGAAGAATTAACTAATGCAACTGGAAATATTTATGAGAAGTTTCTATGATTGATAAAATACTAAAATGGAAATCATAAAAGAGAATTAACAAGGAGAGATCAATAGGGTACAATTTGAGAGAAAGCTCAGAAATACAAATGAGGTAAATTGACGAGAAGGTGGTAGTTACTCAATCTTCCATGACTTCCCTTTGACTAAATGCACAATGCAAGACAACATCCTAACAAAACCCTGAGCAGCAAAATTGTATAACATAAATCAGTATACCGTATGGAGAATACAAGCCCTACGTAATTAATGTGAGTGATATCAGTCTATAGTTAAATAAGTTTGCAAAGTGCATGGCTTTAAAAAGTTAAATCACTTTCTTCACAGCAGGACCTCTCAAACGCTTTGATATGCTTTATGCATTGTCAGACAGCAAAAGTCAGATCTAGCATACATGCAACAGTCATCAAATAAATTGAATTACGTAACATTGGTTTTGTGGCTTCTCTCTCAAGAATGGTAATCCAGAAAACACTTAAAAAGTCCAGATAGAAGAAAGAGGTAAAAAAAGCTGCATCAATAAGCAGAAGATTCACCACAGGGAAAGTGAAAACGGATACATGAAGTTTAATAGAAGAATTTTCAAAAGAGATCTCGGGTAAAACGAATAGAAGAAATGAGAAGACCATGATAGGTAAAAATAAAAAGATTCAGAGCAGGCTACAAGCATCAGATATAGTTCAGATAAGACTTATCGACTTAGTTCAGAGCTTCAAAGCCTATGTCCCTAATGGAGCCCGAATGACCCTTCTCTCCTGGCTATTCTTACTCAAATATCTAATATAAAGTAATATGACACATATTCTTTTGTGTAACAGGATAGTAAAATAGGACTCCTATGTCTGTTTTTGCTGAGACCTCAAGAAGATTGATGCCTGTTATTGCCACACCCAAGCAATATGCTAGACTGAGCAGGGATTTTAAAAGAAGTTAACAAAGAACCAGTTTTATAACCCTTGGCTTACCAAATACTTCTAGTCTTTCAGAAAAAAATAGGAAACTAAATGGCAAGAAAACTCCTTTAGAGAGAATTGCAGTTCTGTTTTGAGCCTAGGGAAGTGGGGCCTTAGCTCTTTTCAAATCTCATGAGAGAGTCTTCTAGAAGACTACTAGGAGGCTTGATATGTATCCCTTAGGTTTGGGGACACACAGTAGAGTCCTCAAAACGTTTCAGACACCAGGCTAAAAGTGAGAGGCACCGGGTGGAGCCCCTGCTCTGAAGACAGAGCAGGCATGATAGCTGCATTTGAGAGTCTGTGTCTAGTCAGCTTGGACCACTATAACAAAATACTATAAACTGGATGGCTTAAACAACAGACATTGACTTCTCAAAGTTCTGGAGGCTGGGAAGTCCAAGATCAAGGTGACCTCACGGTCCAGTTCTGGTAAGGGCCATTTTCCTGGTTTGTAGATGGTGCCTTCTCACTATAGCCTCACATGGCAGAGAAAAGAAGAGGAAGCAAGCTGCCTGATGTCTCTTCCTATGAGAGCATTAACCCATCATGGAAGCTCCACCCTCGTGACCTCATCTAAACCTAATTCTAACTCTCAGAGTTCCCACCTCTGAATACTAGCACACTGGAGGAGAGTTTCAACATTTGGGATGAAGGGAGAAAAACATTCAGTCCATAACAATCTGCAATCGCATTGTTAGTGCTTCTCCTGGCCAGAGATGGTCAGGTGATAGAACCTGTATAAGAGGGCTGCTTGAAGGAATGAAAACCCCATCCCAAAAAGGTTAAGATGTACTGCCAGAAGTTTAAAGACAAGAAGGAAATTTAAGTAGCCAGCTGCAGAAAATGTATTAGTTATTGAACCACAGACAAGATGTTGCTAGTGTTCAGTGGTGAAGAGATTCCTAAACCCACAAAACCCCCTATGAGGGTCAGCTTTAAATATTTACCAAAGCTAGAAGACACCAAGATCTTCATAAATTGGAGCCAGATAAACAAAACCTTTTCTGTTCCTTAACATTTTTTTCTTTTCACATAGTTCAAACTTGGAGGGATCAAAAGCCAAGGCTAGAAAGTAAGAATAAGGGAAGAGGAGCTGGCATGGTGAGGAGAAAAGAAAAAAAAAAGCCACCCAGATGCCACCCTGCTGACTAAGGTCTGGAGCTGAGGTAGAGGAGAAGTTTTACCTTAGTCTTTACTATTCTGTGATTCTTGATATTTTTATTCACTGAAATGAGACCCTTTTAATAGGAGTAGAAGATAATATTGGGCATGAGATTTCAACCAGAGATAAAGTGAAAACTGTCTTCACAGATGAATTTAGATGAGAAATGGTACATAAACAAAAGTACTTTTGATTACACCTAAGTGTTTTGTTTCTTCAACATACAAGTGAAACTTACAATCCTTGAGAAGGTTAAACTAGAAATTAATTTTTATTCCTCATTTTAAGACTAAATGCTTCTGTTTTTATACTATTTACTTATTCCTTATAACCTTGAAACTTGTTTTCTATAGAAATTGTTACTAGTGGGTTCTGTCAAATAATTTTTTAAAATTCCATTATGATGTGCTTTTTCAGAAAAATAAAATCCAGCCCAATGTTAGAAGAATGAAACATGATGACATAGTTGGTTTTGTCCCAAAAATGCAAGAACAGTTCAACATTATGGCATTATTAATATAATATCTCATCAATTGGAAAAACTACACAATCATAAAATTCATAAAATCATTACAGATTTTAACAAATTTTAGAAAAAAAAATACTGTCATGTAACAAAAACCTTCTCAGACTTTCTATATTAACATCTTATCTAATGATGGAACACTAAAGACATTTTCTTCAAAATGAGAAACAACACATAATTCAAGAATCAATAAATGATCAAGGATATAGAATAGAAAGCCTAAAAAATATATTGAAATATAAACAAAAAAAAATGACCAGTGTTATTTTGAGTCAGTTGGAAATTGACTGAGATGTCAATAACTAGCACTGAAATATTGGTCAACTTCTCAGGGAAGGAAATAGAAGACTACTTGAAATACTTTTCACATGAATTTAAGATATAGATTTTAAAAAATGATCAGAAAGACCACTAGAAAGTATAGGTCATTGTTATCCTAGGGCAGAGGAAGCTCAATTGTAATAAAAAGGTAAGAATCATATACACATGGAAAGACATAGTTGACTACAGAAAGTTTTCTATACAACAAAAGTTACCATAAACAAATGCCCACTAAGAGGCATTCTTATAAATGTGGCTCAGAGACAAGTAAACCAGATCCATACTCTATCACTAGGTAGAATTCAACCATTTGAAAGTCTATCACTTGAAATAAAAAACTGAGCAGTCATTAGAATTCTGTATGTGGACCTGGCCAGATGTTTTGCTACTTGACTATACCCACCTATGATAAAGGACCAGCCCCTCAGTTACACAACCATGAAATGCTATGATAAAGAGCTGGCAACACAACACTCCAATTACAGTTGACTCTTGAACAACATGGGGCTTAGAGGCACCAACCCCCAGTACAGTTGAAAATCCACATATAACCTTTGACTCCCCAAAAACTTAACTACTAATATCCTACTATTAACTAGAAGCCTCACTCTCAATAAAGTCAATTAACATATATTTTATGTTAAATTTTTATATACTGAATTCTTACAATAAAGTAAGCTAGAGAAAAGAAAATATTAAGAAAATCATAAGGAAGAAAAAATATATTACAGTATTTATTGAAAAAAATCACATATAAGTGGACCCTCTCAGTTCAAACACATGTTATACAAGGATCAACTGTACTTCCAAAGCAATTAACTAAATATAGTGTCATCTTATGGTGTAGTTGGGGTAGGCAGTGATTCTCTACCCTAGCTCCACATTAAAATCACCTAGACGAAGTGCAGGACCTATTCCAGGAATTCTAATTCAATTGATTCTCTCATCAAAGATATACAGTCTTCTAGCCTGAATAGTCCTACCCAGTAATTCTGAAAGTAAAGAAACACCTTCTTTGAGGATCTGGTTTCTGGTTAGTACTTTCAAGAGTTACAATTTTGAGTCCCCCTATAACCTAAAAATCTCTTACACTTCATATTTGCCTCTTCATAACTTGATAACAAATCTTTATCATTATAAATCTACTGTTCTTGCTAATGAAAGAATACAATGCAATTACTAATTAGCTAAAAAAACCTTCATATTTGTACTTTTGAAGACAAGAGTAAATGACTTACAAGATCAGACAAGGCCCATGGCACACATATACGTTGGCACAATGAGAGCTTTTGAATTGTTTTTTCAAGTCAGTATGTTTGCCAGGCAAAAATCAAAACAAAAATCCTGCCAAGAATGCAGGAAGATTTCAGCATGAACTCCTGGACATTTCATACATAAGCAAAAAACAACTTCATGCTAAGTACCTAAACCTAATTCAAATTCTCTCTCTGGAAAGAAAAACATTCTTCCACTTTATTGTTGCCTCTCTTACAATGTGATTCCTAATCACCACTTAAAGCCTCACAACAAATGTCTTAGACTGGCTTTACATCCTGTCATGTTTTGTTCAATTTCTTAAATTTTTGCAAAATTATCTGAACTTTTAGTATATTTATCCTACTTAACCTAGATGGTTTGAACTAGTTTCTTAAGGACCAGGAATGTTTTTTTATATCTTTATCCCATAGCAACTGGTACCAATTAGGACTCAAATAACAACTGAATAATAGTTGTTTAAAATCTTCTTTACCCTAAGACAAGAACTTGCACACATGAACCCAAGTATGCATAGTCCTTTGGGAAAGGAAATCTGCTCAAACTCTATTTGTCAGAAGGACCTGCCTTGTTAAGATACCCAGTTATAGGAGGAAAGGGAGGGATAATTGGAGATGATAGAAAAGGCAGCTTATTGGCTTTGGAAGCATAAGAAGAAACAACCATTGGTTTCTCCATTCTTCAACATTCTCATTGCCATGAGAAGCTTCAAAGGGCATCAGGAGCAGAAAATACTACCAATTGGGAAGCCCAAGGCACAGAAGAATAGGTTAGGATGACTATGTCTATTGATTTATGGTCAAATGGGCATTTCTTCAGGGGAAAGCCAGAAATATTAGGGGAGAGGGTACCTTCACAAGGATATGGAAAGTTATATAAATGCATTTGGAGGCAAAAACAAGAACTTTGGCTTATTACTGTCCTTGTGACCATTTATATCTTCAGGATGATGAAATATGGTTATATTGAGTTGTTACCATATGGTAATGCCAATGATATATCAAATATGCTTTCCTCCTGATGCTCCCAAGCCCTAAATATATTTTTATTATGCTTCCAGATGTCCTAAACCTTTTCTCCAACAGCATAAACCAGATATGGGTAAGGGCTGGGTTTACAGAGTCAAGATTTAAACCTTAGATTGTGTCACATATTTAAAACCCAAAAGTACTCTTGGAAGGCAGTAATGAACAAGGTAAAAGCAGGGTTCACCTCCTCCCAGGTCCACTTTGAAATTACAACCAAATTATAAAATAATCAACATGGAGAATCACCTGAAGTTGAGCTGATCATAACATGTATGTCTGATAATATAAAGGAGCCACATCGAAGTCAGTAGGAGAGGCAAAGTTGTAAATTGGGCTGGACCCACACTGCAGGTGGTGGAGGATCTTCGGGAGGGAAAGTAAGGCTGCAGAGGTTCCCCTGAAGGAGATGGGGGTCCTGGCCTCATTCAGGGGCTCCCTAGCCCAGGAACTCACCCCAGGGAAGATTTTCCAATAACTCTGACTAAAAAAACAGAGTGGATTCGGCCGTCTGGGTGAGATGGAAGGAGAATGAAATCCTAGATGCCCCTTTGAAGGACCCACACACAGGCTCTCTGACCTGCAGACACTCACTCAGGAAACTGGTGGTGAGTCAGAGGCTCGTGCAGGATTTATACTGAGAAGGTGTGCATTACCTGGCACTAGAACAAGGGCTAGACGGGCAGCCACCATTGTGCCTTAATCCATGGGGCAATCTACAGAACACGCCATCTTGACTGTGCAGACCCCTCTCACAGGGCCATTAGGAAGTGCTGGACTGAGGATATCTGCCCACCCCACCCAACCTGCAGAATTCCCAGGGCTTTTGATGCTAGATGGCTGCCATGCCCCACACCTATTCAGGGTCAAACATTCTCAGCAGGCAGCCAGCACTGTGAGCACGCATTTCAAAGACAGTTTCAGGCAAATCACTGCTGCCAACATTAACTTGGTTGTATCTCAGGGATCTGTGGGCCAGTCCCAGACAGTAGCTTGTCTTGCTGTGATCTGGGACTTCTGCGGGAACATGCAAACAGTTACCGAAGTTGCAGCAAGACTGAGGCTGTATTGATCTGATGGCCCTTGTCTCCCTGAGATCCCACTTCACTCAAGCCACAAAGTGCCTACAGTCTATGGACAGACAGCCTCCCCTACCCTTCTTGACTCTGCGCATTTTGTACAGGCAATAGACTTTGACTAGCATAGTGAGCGAATTTCGGGGGAAACAGTTGTGAGCAGACCACTGCTGCCTGTACAAGCTACAATATCTCTTGTGGGGATCACAGGGGTCTGTGGGACCACTCCAGACAGCAGCTTGTCTCCATGTGATCTGTGACTTCTGTGGGAACAGGCAGACACAGAAATTGCAGAAAACTGAAACTATTGGCCTCACGGCCCCATCCAATACACAAAGTGCCCACCACACAGTGGTAGGCTGCTGTCCCTGCCATGGGGTGGCACATTCTGTGGAGTCAACAGACCTCAGCCAGAGAACTGAGCAAAATTCAGGGAATACAGTGACAGGGAAATCATTGCTGCCAGCATGAAAAAAGTATCGCTTGGGCAAATCTCAGGGGCTTTGTGGGTCCATCACAGACAACAGTAGGTCACACAATGATATCTGGCTTTGGTAGGAGCCCACAGTCCCAGAGCTGGAAGCAAATCTATTGCTGTGTAGGCTTGACAGCCCCTGCTTCACTGAGATGATGTCCCACCTAACCCACAAATTACCTGTGACAAGTCAGCTCCCAGGCAACCAAGTCCCATCCTGTGTTTTCCTTGGGTCATGAATTCAACAGCAAGCAACAGCACTAAGTTCATGCAGCTCACACAAAGCCCATTCTTCTGGGAGAAGCATTCAGTAGCAGGCCACAAACTCATGCCCACGAACTTCAGTAATTCTTAAACAGAGGTTGAGTATTATCAGCTCTGAAAGGGCAGCAGCTGACCTTCCTATGATTGGAAACTTGTACAGGGAGCTACAGAGACATTGCTGGCATGTAAACTGACACTGCAGTGACAGAGAAAAATTTACTCAATAGATCTAGAAGACTCCAGGGTCCCTGTACCACCCAACACATATCGCCCAGAGGTTCTTACAGTTTCAGAGACTTACGGGCAACTGACAGGCAGTGTCAGGCCTTGAAGAGCACTGGCCCCTCTGCTAAACTGCCCTAGGTCAGGGACAGGGGATGACTGGACTGCTGCCTACAGCGTTGTCTCTTCCACTTACCTATAGATCCAGCATAGGCAACAACCATCGGCAGATTGCTTTGTAGCTCCCACTAGGAAGTCCTAAGCAATCAAAAGCAGCAACCGACCTTGGCCTATAGGGGACCCCCTCCTAAAGAAGCCCCCTCCCCAGAGGCTGGCACTAGACCACAACAGAGCAACTCTTGACTAGCCCCCATTAGCGGTACACACAAAGCGTGGTTGCAACAAGTATACAAGCCTGCTAGGGCAAATCCCACTCAGTGGGGTCAACCTCCACACAGCAACTCTTACCCTGTGGGTGCAGCCAATTCTCACAATTAGTCAGCCTGAGCATTAATCCTATCCACTGATGTACTAACAACCATAAAGGCTTGGCAACAACAGATGATCACACAGAACCCACACAAAGATCATATCTTGAGCCCCTGGCATAAGGGATCAGGGAGAGTATACCACTGAGCCACACAGGGCACCTCCACATTAGGCCACCTGGCCAAGCCTGAGAGATGAAACAAATATTCCTGCCACATAGAAATGAACACAGACAGGCTAATAAAATGGGAAAACAAACATGCCACAAATAAAGCAAGAGGAGAAAACTCCCAAAAACAAGCTAAATGAAATAGAGGCAAGCAACCTACCAGCTAGAGAGTTCAAAATAATGATTATAAGGATGCTCAACAAACTTAGAGAATGGATGAACACAATGAGAACCTCAACAGAGAGATGTGAAGCATAAAAAGGACATAGAAACCATAAAAAAAAAAAACCAGATATAAATGAAGAATACAATTACGGAAATAAAGAATACACTAGAAAGATTCAAAAGTAGATTGGATGAAGCAGAAGATTGAATTGGCGAACTAGAAGACAAAGTAGCAGAATACATCCAATCAAAATAACAAAAAGGAAAAAAGAATTTTAAAAAACGAGGATAGTTTAAGAGACTTCTGGGACAACATGAAGCATAACAATATCCAGATCACAGGAATACCCAAAGGAGAAGTGAGAGAGCAAGGGATTGAAAATCTATTTGAAGAAATAATAACAAAAAACTTCTCTAACCTCGCAAAGGAATTAGGCATACAAGTTCAGTAAGCACAGAGTCCCAAACAAGAGAAATTCAAACAGACTCACAACAAGATACATCATAAGCAAAATGCTAAATGTCAAAGACAAAAAGAGAATCTTAAAAGAAGCTAGAGAAAGGAAGCTAGTTACTTACAAGGGTACCCCCATAAGAATGTCTGCTGATTTTTCAATACAAACTTTGTAGGCCAGAAGGGACTGGCAAGAAATATTCAAAGTTATGAAAAACAAGAATCTACAACCACAAATACTCTCCTCAACAAAGCTTTTGATTAAAATGGAAGGCAAGATAAAGAACTTCCCAGACAGGGAAAGTTTAAGGAATTCATCACCAACAAGCCAGTATTACAAGAAATGTTAAAGGGACTTCTGTAAAAAAAAGGGGGGGGCGGTTAAAAAAGAAAAAATAAAGAACAAATTTGAATAATAAAATGGCAGTAACTATGTACCTATCAGTAAATCATTTTAAATGTAAATGGATTAAGTGCTCCAATCAAAACATATAGGGTAGCCAAATGAATAAGAAAATAAGACTCATGCATATACCAATTACAAGAGACCTACTTCAGATCAAATGACACTGACACACTGAAAGTAAAGGAGTGGAAAAAGATATTTCATGCAAATGGAAATGAAAAAAAAGCTGGAGTAGCGATACTTATAGCAGATAAAATATACTTTAAAACAAAGGCTATAATAAGAGACAAATAGGGCATTGCATAATGATAACAGGATCAATAAATCAAGAGGACATAACCTTAATAAGCATATACACACCCAATACAGGAGCACCTATGTACATAAAGCAAATATTGACTGACATAAAAGGAGAGATCAACAGTAATACACTCATAGTAGGAGACTTTAACACCCCATTGACTCCAGTGGACAGATCTTCCAGACAAAAAAATCAACAAGGAAACAATGGACCTAAAAGACACACTAGATCAGATGGATTTAATAGATATTTTCAGAGCATTTTATCCCAAAGCAGCAAAATAAACACTCTTCACAAGTGCACATGGAACATTTTCAAGGATAGACCACGTGTTAGAACACAAAACAAATCTCAAAAAATTTAAGAAAAGAAATCATATAAACCATCTTCTCTGATCACAATGGTATGAAACTAGAAATTGACTACAAGAAAAAAACTGGAAAATACACAAATGCATGGAGGCTAAATACCATGCTACTAAACAATGAATGGGCTATCAGTGAGACTGAGGAAAAAATCAAAAGACACCTACAGACAAATGAAAATGAAAACACAATAAAAGCATTCCTAAGGGGTAAGTTCATAGCAACACGAGCCTACCTCAAGAAACAAGAGAAAGCTCAAATAAACAATCTAACCTTATACTTAAAAAGAACTAGAAAAAGAACAGCAAACAAAGCCCAAAGTGAATAAAAGAAAGGAAATTATAAAGATCAGTGGAAACCAATGAAATAGAGTCTAGAAAAACAAAGATAAGATTAATGAACCCAAGAGATGATTCTTTGAAAGGATAAACAAGATCAATAGACCCTTAACCAGACTCATCAAGGAAAAGAGAGGATGCAAATAAATAAAATCAGAAATGAAAGAGGAGAAATAACCATGGACTCCACTAAAATACAAAGGACCATAAGAAAATACTACAAGCAATTGTATGCCAACAAACTGGACAATCTGGAAGAAATGGATACATTTCTAGAAACATACCATCTCTCAAGACTGAGTCAAGAAAAAAACAGAACATCTGAACTGGCCTATTACCACCAATAAAATAGAATCAGTAATCAAAAACCTCTCAAAAACAAAAGTCCTGGACAAGATGGCTACATAGGTGAACTTTACCAAATATTCAAAGAATTAATACCTATTTTTATCAAACAATTTCAAAAAACTCAAGAAGAGTGAAGGCTCCCTAATTCCTTTTATGAGGCCACCATTACCTTGATTCTAAACCAAACAAAGACATTACAAAAAAAGAAAACTATAGGCCAATATCTCTTATGGACATTGATGCAAAAGTCCTCAACAAAACATTAGCAAAGCAAACTCAGCAATATGTTAAAAATATCATACACCATGATCAAGCTGGATTTATTCCTGGGTTGCAAGGTTGGTACAATATCCACAAATCAATTAATGTGACATACCTCATTAACAAATCGAAAGATAGAAACCATATAATCTTATCAATAGATGCAGAAAAAGCATTTGACAAAATCCCTCAGCAAAGTGGGAATAGAGGGAACATACCTCAACATAATAAAGGCTATATGTGACAAACTTACAGCTAACATCATAATGGGGAAAGGCTAAAAGCATTTTCCTTAAGATCAGGAACAAGACAAGGATGCCCACTTTCACCACTCCTCTTCAGCATTGTATTGGAAGTCTTAGCCACAGCAGTAAGACAAGAAAGAGAAATGAAATGTATCTGAATTGGAAAGGAAGAAGTAAAACTCTTTTTTGCCGATGACATAATGCTATATATAGAGAACCCTAAAGATTCCACAAAAAAACTGTTAAAACTGATCAATGAATTCAGTAAAGTAGTAGGTTACAAAATAAATATTCAGAAGTTAGTGGCATTTTTATACACAATGGTAAACTTTTGGAAAGAGAAATTAAGAAAACAAACCCATTTACAATTGCATTGAAAACAATAAAATGCCTGGGAATCAAATTAACCAAGGAGGTAAGAGACCTGTTCTCAGAAAAGTACAAGTAATTGAAAAAAGACATTGAAGAAGATACAAATAAATGGAAGCATATACCATGTTCATAGGTAAGAAGAATCAACATCATTAAAATGACCTTACTACCCAAAGCAATCTATAAGTTCAATGCAATCCTTATCAAAATACCAATGGCATTTTTCAGAGAGCTAGAACTTAAAATCCTATATGGAGCCATTAAAAACCCCGAATAGCAATGGCAATCTTGAGAAAGAAGAACAAAGTTGTAGATATCACATTACCTGATATCAAACTATACTACAAGTCTACAGTAATCAAAATAGAATGGTACTGGCATGAAAACAGACACATGGATCAATGGAACAGAATAGAGAGCCCAGAAATAAATCCATGCCTATATGTTCACTTAATATAGACAAAGGAGGCAAGAATATACAATGAGGAAAAGACAGTCTCTTCAATAAATGGTGTTGGGAAAATTGGACAGATACATGCAAAAAAAAAAACTGGACCACCTTCCTACATCATATACAAAAATAGACTCGAAATGGACTAAAGACTTAAAGACCCAAAACCATAAAACTTCTGGAAGAAAACATAGGCAGTAAACTCTCTGCTAACTATTGCTAACAGTAATTTCTTTTCAAATATATCTCCCCGGGCAAGGGAAACAAAAGAAAAAATAAACAAATGGGACTACATCAAACTAAAAAGTTTTTGTACAGCAAAGGAAACTATCAACAAAATAAAAAGACAACCAACCCTTCGGGAGAAGATATTTGCTAATGATACATCTGAAAAGAGGTTAATATCTAATATATATAAAGAATTCATACAACTCAACGATGGAAAAACAATCCAATTAAAAACTGGGCAGAAGATCTGAACAGATACTTCTCCAAAGAGGAAATAGAGATGGCCAATAGACATATGAAAAGATACTGAAGGTCACTAATCATCAGAGAAATGCAAATTAAAACCATAATGAGATATCACCTCATACCTGTCAGAATGGCTATCATCAATAAATCAAAGAACAAGTGTTGGCAAGGATGTGGAGAAAAGGGAACCCTCATACAATGTTGATGGGATTGCAAATTGGTACAGCCAATACAGAAAACAGTCTGGAGGTTTCTCAAAAAATTAAAAATGGGTATAACTTTTGACCCAACTTCTGGGTGTTTATAGAAAGAAAACCAAAATAATAATTCATAAAGATCTATGCACCCCAACATTTGTGGCAGCACAATTTACAATAGTCAAGATATGGAAGCAACCTAAATGCCCATTAACAGATGACTGGATAAAGAAGTTATGGTTCATATATAAAATGGCGTATCACTCAGTCATTAAAAAATGAGGATTTGGCAGAAACATGGTAGAGTGAGAGACATCCCTAGATCTCTCCCCTTGAAACAACAATAAGCTGAACATCTAAAACTCAATAAAAAAAACACCAAAACTGCACACCAGCACATCTGAGCATGGAATCTGCACATAAGAACTACCATAGGTCAGAACCCCAGGTGTCAGGCAGCAAACTGGGAGAAATAAAGAAGCTGCCTCGTGCAGCTACTGGAGCTCCCTATAGGAGGAGGGTGAGGGGTGAAAATGCAGCGACTTTCCAATCAGCCTGCCTGAAAGTGCTGGGGCTTGTACAAAGCCGGCAGGAGGGCCCAGTCATCAGGGCAGAAAACAGAGAAGTGAGGAGGGACTGCAGAGAAACAACAGCTGATTTTTACAAGCCCCAGTTGCAAAACTGAGGATGAGCCACAACCCTCAAACCCTAACCCAGAGGGACTCTCGTCCCATACCCTCCAAGACCAATCACCACGGAGACCCAGGGGAATCTGAGCAAATGCTGCTGAAACTGAAGCTACCTTTCACAGCCTCTGCAGTTCTCTGCAGGAGGAGGAGGAGAGAAGGAGTGTGAGTTCCTGTGGCGAGTTCCCTGAACAGCTCTGCCTTGGAAAGCTATGAGCTGTGGCCAGCAGCTGCAGGCACAGTCATCAGGGCAGAAAGCAGAGAAGCGAGACATAACCGCAGAGAAACAACAGCTGATTTTTACCATCCCCCATTGCAAAACCGAGGCTGAGCCGCATCCCCCAATTCCCAACTCAGAGGGCACCTCCCCCTATACCCTCTGAGACCAATCACCACAGAGCCCCAGGGGAATCTGAGCAAACACTACTGAAACTGTTGCTAACACTGACAGGGACTGAAACTGAGAGTAGCAAGCATGATTAAATATCTACAAGAAAATTAAAAAGACATTTAGGCTTTATACAGAGCAGATAGTCAAGAGGCTTAGAGGCCACCTACTGGAAACCAAAAGAAAAACGCCTTCTTTAAAGCAGGCTAAAGACAGACCTTTATAAAACAAATCTTCTTTCTGGAAAAACAATAGAATACACTTCTATTAATGCCAGGTGGAGAAAATAAACATCATGAACAACCAAGGTGACAAGGCATCTCAGAAATAAAGAGAAAAATCTCCAGAAGATAAGCTTACAGACATAGAAATATGCAACTTAAATGACAGAGAATTCAGGATGGTATTTCTGAAAAAACTGAAGGATATCCAAAACAACTCAAATCAACAATTTCAGGAATTGAAAACACAACTAGATGAACAGAGCAAGGAGATTGAAACTCTCAAAATGAACCAAATGGACATTCTGGAGATGAAGAACACACTGCAAGAGCTGAAAAATGAAATAGCAAGCTTGGGAAATAGAGGCAGCCAAATGGAGGAAAGAATCAGTGATATCAAAGACAGAAATCTAGACATAAATCAGAAGGAAGAAAAGAGAAACTGAAGAATGAAAAATAATGAAAGAGAAATTCAAGAACTAGATGATACCATCAAGAGAGGGAACATAAGAATAATGGGCATTACCGAAGGCGAGGAACAGGATCAGGGCCTAGAAAGCATTTTCAGACAAATAGTGGCTGAGAATTTCACAAATCTAAGGAATAAGCTGGAGTTTGGAATTCAAGAAGTCAACAGAACACCCAATTATCTCAACCCAGAAAAGCCTTCACCAAAACACATTGTATTAAAGTTATCAAAAATCAATGACAAAGACAGAATTCTTAGGGCAACCAGGGAGAAGAAAATGGTAACATATAAAAGAAAACTCATTAGATTATCATCGGACTTCTTAGCACAAACCTTACAAGCCAGAAAGGAATGGAACCAAATACTTAAACTATTAAGTGAAAGGAACCACCAGCCTAGAATAATGTATCCAGCTAAGCTCTCCTTTAGATATGAAGGAGAAATAAAGACCTTTCCAGACATAGAAAAATTAAGGGAATTCTCCGCTATATGGCCTACACTACAGGAAATACTGAAAGGGGTCAGTTCACCTAAAACAAAATAATAACAACAAAAATGCATAATTAGGAGTAAAGTGACTATCAGGCAAATAGTAGTAGAGGAGTGCAACCCTTATTAAGAGCAGGGCATTATAGCTTAAATAATAACAAATGAATTGTTATAACAAGATAGTAATGAAAATTCAGCATACATAGGAACAAATTGAAAAAACAATGACTAAAATGGGGAGGATTCAAAAATCCAAATTCGCAAAGGAGAATGGAGATAAGACACGCACGGAAGAAAATAGACAACTATATATATACATACACATATATATATATACATATATATATATATATGTACATATATATATATAAAACTATCCTTTACATATTCATAATGGTGACCATACACCAAAGATTCAGCACTGAAATATATAATGTAAAACAAGAAGAACCAGAGGCAAAACCCACAAAAGCCAACCAAAAAAAAAAAAAAAAAAACAGAAACACATGGACAAGGAAGCAATGGAAACACCAAGCTACCAGAAAGAAAAAGATAAATAGCTATAAGAAGACCTCCCATTTCAATAATCTCCCTAAATGTAAACGGACTGAACTTACCAATAAAAAGACACAGAGTTGCAGAATGGATCAAAAAACAAAACCTGGTCATATGCTGCCTCCAAGAGACACATCACAGCTCCAAAGACAAATACAGACTCAGAGTGAAAGAGTGGAAAATGATATTTCAAGCAAATGGCATTCAGAGAAAAGCGGGAGTAGCGGTACTAATATCAGATGAAAGAGACTTCAAAATAAAGAAAGTAAAGAAAGATACTGAGGAACACTTCATAATGATAAAGGGAATCATGCACCAAGAAGAAATAACACTTATTAATATCTATGCTCCCAATCAGGGAGCCCCGAATATGTAAAGCAATTACTAACAGAACTAAAAAGAGAAACAAACCAAAACATCATCATACTAGGGGACCTAAATACCCCACTGTCGGATATGGATATATCATCCAAACAGAAAATCAATAAGAAAATAACATCCTTAAATGACACTTTAGTCCAACTGTACATAATTGACGTTTACAGAGCCTTTCATCCCAAAGCAACTGCTTATACATTCTTCTCTAGGGCACATGGAACATTCTCAAGTATCAACCACATACTGGGACACAGAGATAGCCTCAACAAATATAAGAGGGTTGAAATCATACCAACCATATTCTCCGATCATAATGCTTTGAAATTAGAGATCAGCTGCAAAGAAAAAATGGAAAGAACCACAAATACATGGAGATTAAACAACATGCTACTGAAGAATAACTGAGTCAGAGAAGAAATAAAAATGAGCTCAAGAGATACATAGAAATGAATGATAATAATAGTACAACATGTCAAAACTTTTGGGACATGTCAAAAGCAGTCATAAGAGAAAAGTTCATATCATTATAGGTCTACGCAGCCCAAATAAACAACCTAATGTTTCATCTTAAAAAACTAGAAAAGGAAGAACAAATGAAGCCTAAAGACAGCAGAAGGAAAGAAATCACCAAAATTAGAGCAGATATAAATGAAATTGAAAACAAAAAATCAATAGAAAAAATAAATGCAACAAAGAGCTGGTTCTTTGAAAAGGTTAATAAAACTCACAAACCCCTGGCTAGACTCACTAAAGAAAAGAGAGAAAGGACACAAATAAACAAAATCAGGTATGAAAGAGGAGAGATTATGACTGACATCGCAGAAATACAAAGGATTATACAAGAATGCTATGAAAAAGTATATAACATCAAATTAAATAATCTAGAAGAAATGGACCAGTTTCAGAAAAGTACAATCATCCTAGACTGAATCAAGAAGAACTGGAAAATCTAAATAGACCGATCAGCAGTATGGAAATTGAAACAATCATCAAAAACCTACCAAAAATTAAAAGTCCAGGACCAGATGGCTTCACCAGTGAATTCTACCATATGTCCAAAGATTTAGTTTTTCACTTAATGGTGAAAAACTAAAAACCTTCCCTCTAAGATCAGGAACTAGGCAAGGCTGTCCACTATCGCCACTCTTATTCAATATAACATTGGAGGTTCTAGCAAGTGCAATCAGATAAGAGAAAGATATAAAAGGCATCCAAAGAGGAAATGAAGAAGTCAAACAGTCACTTTTTGCAGATGACATGATTCTCTATATAAAAAACCCTAAAGACTCCACAAGAACACTACTAGAAACAATAAGTAAATACAGTAAAGTCTCTGGATACAAAATCAACATTCAAAAATCCATACCATTCCTATACTCTAATAAAGAAGCATCAGAAAAAGAAGTAGAAAAAATAATTCCTTTCACAATTACAATGAAAAGAATAATATACCTAGAAATAAATTTAACAAAACAGGTGAAGGACCTATATAATGAAAACTACAAGACCCTGTTAAAAGAAATCGAAGAAAATACAAAAAAATAGAAAGATATTTCGTGTTCTTGGATTGGAAGAATCAACATAGTTAAAATGACCATATTACCTAAAGCATTATACAGATTTCATGTAATCCCTATCAAAATCCCATAAGCATTTTTTAAAGAAATGGAACAAAAAAATCATCAGATTTGTATGGAAGCATAAAGATCCAGAATTGCCAAAGTCATCCTGAGAAAAAAGAACGAGGCAGAAGGTATCACTCTGCCTGATTCAATTATACTGCAAAAAGACAGTAATCAAAACAGCATGGTATTGGCAGGAAAACAGACACACAGACCAGTGGAACAGAATCGAGAGAGCAGAAGTAAACCTATATTTATATGAGGGAATAATTTTCGACAAAAAAGCCAAAAACATACAGTAGAGAAAGAAAAGCCTCTTCAATAAATGGTGCTGGGAAAACTGGAAAGCCACCTGCAAAAGAATGAAACTAGACTGTTGTCTATCACCACACACCAAAATTAACTCAAAATGGGTTAAGGACCTCAATATAAGACCTGAAACAATAAAATGCATAGAAGAAAACACAGGAACTAAACTCAAGGACCTAAAAAGGATTTTATGAATTTGACCTCAAAAGCAAGGGAAGTAAAAGCTAAAATAAATGAATGAGACTATATCAAACTAAAAAGCTTCTGCTCCGTAAAACAAACCATCAACAAGGTAAAAAAACTACGATCCAAATGGTAAAATATATTTGCAAGCAACACCTCTGATAGGGGCTTAATATCCAAAATATACAAAAAACTCATGCGACTCAATAACAACAAAAAAATCAAATGAACCAATAAAAAAATGGGCGGAAAACCTGAACAGACACTTCTCCCCAGAGGACATACAAATGGCCAACAAATATATGAAAAAATGCTCAACATTGCTAACTATTAGGGAAATACAAATCAAAACAACAATAAGAAACAATCTCACACCTGTTAGAATGGTTATAATCAACAGGACAAGCAATAACAAATGTTGGAGAAGATGTGGAGAAATAGGAACCTCATACACTGCTGATGGGACTGCAAATTGGTAAAGCCACTATGGAAAACAGTATGGAGGTTCCTCAAAACCCTAAGAATTGATCTACCATATGATCCAACAATCCCTCTACTGGATATTAACCCCAAAGACTTGAAAACTCATATCTATAAAGATATTTGCACACCAATGTTCATAGCAGCATTATTCACAGTGGCTAGAACATGGAAGCAACCGAAGTGCCCTACGATAGATGATTGGCTAAAGAAGCTGTAGTACATATATACAATGGAATATTACTCGGCCATAAGAAGAGATGAAATACAGCCATTTGCGACAACATGGATGGACCTCGAGATAATCTTGCTAAGCAAAATAAGCCAGACAGGAAAAGCTGAAAATCACATATCACTTATATGTGGGGTAGAAACCTAAAAGCAACAAATGAGAAGGACAAACAAACAGACTCGTGGACATGGACTATAGACTAGTGGTTATCAGAGGACTATAGAGTAGTGGTTACTAGTGGGGTGGGTGAGGAGGTGAGAGGTAGACGGGGTAAAGAGGATCAAATATAGGTGGGGAGGGGGAGGGGGAAGTGGGTAAAGGGGATCAAATATATGGTAGCTGAAGGAAACTGGACCTTGGGTGGTGAACACACAATAGAATATACAGATGTCAAATGATAATATACACCTGAAAATTATATAATTGTATTAACCAACATTACATGATAAACTTAATTTTAAAAAAAATGAAATCTTTCCATTTGCAACGACATAGATGGACCTAGATGTTATTATGCCAAGTGAAATAAGTCAGACAGAGAAAGATAAACATTATATGATTCAGTTATATGCAGAATCTAAGGAATGAAAAGAACAAACTGATCAAAAGCAAACTCACAAATATAGAGGACAATCTGGTGATGGCTGGGGGATAGGGAGGAGGAGAGGAGAAATGGGGCAATGGAGTGAAAGGTTAAAGAAATACAAATTAGAAGTTGACAGATGGTCAGGGGATAGAAAGCACAGCATAAGGAATGCAGTTAGCCTTAATGTATTGGCTAGGTGGAGAGCCAGAGGAGAGAAAGAGCAATTAGGGGGATTGTTTTATAAACTTTATGAATGTCAAACCAATGTACTGTATACTTGAAAGTAATAAAATAAAAACTCAGGTGCTTTTGCCTACACCATGCTGGCATAGGTCAGATATGCAAATAATCAAAACACAAAGTAGAATATACCTTTTAGAGAATTTACTACTGTTAAGAAAAGTATATCCAAAATATAGAAATATGGCAAAAGGAAGGCTACATATCTTTTCAATGTCATACTTGAACATCATCTAACAGGCCTGTCAAAAATTATCTATTTCTTTGGGAGAATGTACCTTTCTTTGACTTGCTATTTAATAATGATCCTATGAGGTTATATAAAAATGTAGATTTTTGTTCAGCAGAGATGTGAATGACTTATGTTCAGTAGAAAAAATAACCCCAAATAGTATGATTTTATTGGCTTTTATTATATTAACCAGTGCTGGCTCTAACTTTGCCAACTTATTTTAACATGCCATTCCCAACAAATTAGAATTCTCTATTCATCGAACAGAATTTTTTGAACCAGTTTATTATTCTGCTGATTCCCTTAATAATGAGTTAAGTAAATCTTTGACAAATGCTCCATATGTACTTGGAAAACGATGCTTTAACACTACAACATACTGCAAAGCTTTGATATAAGAAGTGTTTTCATGCAATAGGGGCCAAGACAAAAGAAAGGTTTCACAGATGAAATGGCACTGATGTGAGTCTTGAGGAATGGACACGATTTCACCAGTGGCTGTGGGAAGGAAAGCCATTGTAGACACAACTTTAAATATTTACATATTCAGATATAAAGCTGACAAAGAGGTTATAACCTAGAGCACTTAGGAATAGTTATTTTAGACCCATTTTATGTAACCTAAATAAAATGTATATTATCAAATAGAATTTATCATTGCATGAAAATAACAACACATTATCATCAAGTAGAAGTTACTCCAGGAAAAGAAGGGATTTTCAACATCTGAAAATCTATCAATATAATAATGTATAACAAAAAATTACAGGAGAAACACCATGTGTTATCAATAAATGCAGAAAAAAAGACTCAAAATTAGAACGCCATTTCTAAGAGACAGTATGTAAAGTGGAAATTATTTAAATATGTTTTTATCAAAAATCAATAACAGATATCCTAAATAATAAAAAAAAGATGTTTTTCTTAATATCAAGAACTAGACAGTGATTATGGCTACCACTATTATTGTTCAGAGTTTTGAAGATGTTAAAAAATGACACACATTTTAAAAAAATTAAATATTGACAAAATCATTGGAAAAACAAGGTTAATCCCTTTGCCAACAAGACTGTATTAAAAAAGAAAGAATTTATATGAATTTGTGAAATGCCTAGGGACAGGATAATTATTTAATATCAATAAATTTTCTCTGTTAAGCAAAAATCACTGGAAAATGGAAATGGAAGGAATTTCTATTCTTAATGACAATAACAAAAAAAATAATACCTAGGAGTAAATTTAACAGGAATTCTATATGAAAAAAGATCTATATAAAGAAAATTTTAAGTTCTATTGAAAGACATAAAATAGGACATAAAATAGGACATGAAAGAATGTAAAGATGTATACTAGTTCATGGATAGGAAAAGCAATATTATAAAAATACAAATTCCTTAAAAAATTAATGGATGAATCTAACAAAATTTCCATTAAAAAACTCCCAGAAATGGTTAAACTGTATGTTAAAGTTTTTATAAAATCTTAATTTCCTACGTCCTATTTAGTGTTTTGAAATTTTCATGGTCTCAGTATATTGTCTTTTTTTTCCTGCCACCAATTACTACTACACTATCATCTCAAGTTTTCAGCTATTTTTCTACCTCTTCTGTGTGGTTGGTGTGCAACAGAAAACTCTATTGTGTACTAAAAAAGCATGAAAGGGATATTTGTTGTGGTTTGATGTATGAAGAAAATTGAGGGACAGAGAGGGGAGATGAAGTGGGACAAGAATAGCTAGAACATGTTTATTTTTCTCTAAAGTATTTCTCTGAAGGCAATTTTAACCATGAAGACCCCTTCTCATTTACATTATAAATATACACTCCTACTAACATAACTTAGACTTCATCTCTTGTGAACAAATAACCTTAGCCTAAAAGAGTGTGTGCCTATCCCTGCCCTGGGCACTTTACAGCACAGAGTTTTTCTCCTTCGATTGGCAATGAAGAATACCTTGCTCAAATGGCTTCTTTCTAATTCCTATTTTTCTCCCCTTCATCCACAACTGGTTTGCAGCATGACAAGGGGATGACAGTACCTGAGTTCATACAGCCTCAGTAAAATCAGCTAAGAAAAAGAATGGATACTTATAGATCAAGTTGACCCCAGAGGTGCTCAGAAGAACAAGAAGCCCTGTGAAGACTCATACTGACTTCAGCATACCCCACTCTGGGGCGTTTTGGCCACAATTCTTGGGGACTCCTTTTAGGACTTCTTGGAAAGGTCCCACACAACATTCATATTTCTTGCTTGGCTAAAAATAAGTTGTATTATGCTCTATTTCCTCTCACAAAAGCATTATTCAAAAAAAATGAGTAGGTGGTTCTGGTCAAGATTTTGGCTTGCCTCCTTCCACAACTACATCAAAATTACAACTAAATTATAGAATCACCTGAAGACTAGATTAGATTAGAGAAACCAGAGAATCAAATCAGTGATTTGGAAGACAAGGTAGCAGAAAACACCCAATAAGAATAGCAAAAAAGAAAAAAGAATCCAAAAAATGAGGAGCATTTAAGGAACCTGTGGGACATCAAGCATACCAACATTCCCATTACAGAGGTGCCAGAAGGAGAAGAGAGAGAGTAAAAAATTGAAAACTTATTTAAAGAAATAATGACTGGAAATTTCCCTAACCTGCTGAAAGAAATAGACATACAAGTCCAGGAAGCACAGAAAGGCCCAAACACGATGAATCCAAAGAGGCTCACACCAAGACACATCATAATTAAAATAGCAAAGTTTAAAGACAAAGGTCGAATCTTAAAAGCAACAAGAGAAAAACTGTTACCTGAAAAGGAGCTCCCATAAGACTGTTGGCTGATTTCTCAACAGAAACTTTGCAGGCCAGAGGGATTGGCACAAAATATTCAAAGTAATGAAAAGCAAAGACTTATAACCAAGATTACTCTTCCCAGCAAGGATATTGTTTAGAATTAAAGGAGAGAGAAAGAGCTTTCCAGAAAAACACCACCAAACCAGTATTACAAGAAATGTTGGAGAGAATTCATTAAGAAAAAAAAAATCAAAAATGTGAATTAGAAAATATTCCCCCCACCCAAAAAAAATTCCCACTGGCAAAGGCAAATGCATAATAAAAGCAGTGTATTAACCAACACTATAGCTAGTACAAAGGTTAAAAGGCAAAAGTCAGATGATCATGTGTCATTACAACAAAAAAAGATACATACAAACACATACACAAAAGAAGTAAAAAATAATGACAAGATAAACATGGAAGGGCTGAGTAGTGATTATATAACATGTTTGAACTTAAGAGACCATCAAGATAAAATATACTACTATAGATATAGCTTGGTACATATGATACACATGGTATCCACAAACCAAAAATATACAAGAGATATACAAGAAATAAAGAGAAAGGAATTCAAACACAGCAAGTTAACCATATATAAGAGAACAAGAGAATAAAAAAGGTACAGAAAACTAAAAAAGCAGCCAGAAAACAATAAAATGGCAGGAACTACATACCTATCAATAATTATTTTAAATGTAAATGGATTAAATGCTCCAATCAGAAGAGAAACGAATAAAGAAGTGGTACATATAGACAATGGAATATTACTTGGCCATAAAAAAGGATGAAGTCTTAACCATTTGCAACAACATGGATGGACCTAGAGGGTATTGTTCTAAGTGAAATAAGTCAGACAGAAAAAGACAAATACCATATGATTTCACTTACATGTACAATCTAAAAAACAAAATAAATAAACAAGACAGAAGCAAACTCATAGTTGTAGAGAACAAACTGATGGTTGTCAAAAGGGCGAGAGGTTGAGGGGCTGGGTGAAAATGGTGACGGTATTAAAGAGTACATATTGGCAGTTTCAAAATAGTTATGGGGATATAAAGTATAACTTAGAGAAAATAGTTAATACTATTGTAATAACTAACATGGTGTCAGGTGGGTTCAAATTTATTGGAGGAATCACTTTATAAGTTATATAAATGTCTAACTACTATGTTGTGCAGCTGAAACTAATATAATACCAAATGTCAACTATAATTGAAAAATTAAAAAACTTTTTAAATGAGTAGGAAATATTACTCTCATTCAAAGACTTTACTGTGTTGAAAGTTCAATTTAAAGTTTTATAGAAAGACAGCTACAATTAATTTATTATAAATCTGTCATTTCAACTTCCTAAAACCCCCCAAAATATACACCCCTGGACATCATTTTCTTTAAATTGCAGGATTTTTTTAATAGTCTTGTTTTGTTTTTAATAGAAGAGTTTTAGAGGCTTCAAAAATATCTGTTGAAAATTAGACTGTGTAAAATCGGTTATCCATACAGACAAGTTAGAAAGAAGTCAGACAGCTTAATTTGCCTAATCAACAACTTTAAACCTTCATCTTCAAAATCATAACACTTTCCAACTTATTAAAAGAGGAATTGCTTGTGTTTGTCATCTATGAATAGCACCAGCTGATACTACAAAAAATAGCAATCTAAGTAAAGCATCCTTCGGGGACTAAAACCACAGCTGCTGTCCAGGCAACAATACTATTTATTATATTCAATGACTGAAGCAAAACAAAATATAAATTGTTTAAAATGGGTCAGCTAATAAACACCCATTACTCACTGCTTAAAGGCCATCAGGAAATATTTTACATCATAAACAACAGCTGATAAAGAGGACATTTTTATTGTTCTCACTAAACACAAAGCTGTTTTTCAGTCAATAGATACTCTAGTCATCCTTTAAATCCCATTTCTCCTTCAATAATAAGCATTTATGAACATCTACTATGTGTCTGGCACTAACTCTTCCTGAAGGATGCATATTACTGAGTTTTAATTTTTCATATTCTAAAACTTACCTTTCACATCTGATGATTTTACATAAAATGTAGCTCCTTGTGATGTTAAGCAGTAGATACACTCTCTAAGTTAATGGTCACACTTAAAAATCTAATTTCCTAAAGGGAATTTATTTTAAGCAGCTAGGAATTATCTCCAATAACACAGATTTCCCTCTGAAATAGCTGTCTCCTGAAGTCTTTTACTAAAACCAACCCCAACAAAGCTCAACTCCAAAAATCTCTTTACCACCCCAAAAGCAACTTTTAAGTCCCAATGAGTGAAATAGACTTTGAATAGTTAATCACACTGTTAAACATGCCAATAGTTTTATCAAAATACAGACTCTCACTAACACAGGAAGGCAGGTTGCATATCTGCTTCCTGACATAGACTCGCTCTGCCAGCAAGGTTATTGGAAAGGTCAGGAAATTTAAAAATGATTCAGACAGTGCTGGGAACAGGTGGGCTCGAAATGGTTTCCTGCTTTCTACATGAAGCATAGAGGAAAATTATTAAAGCTGTTCAACTGCAGAAATGACTAGGGTAAGATGAGCTCAACTGACAAATTAGTATCACTCACCCTACCCCACAAAGGCATGTCAAGCCATCCTTCTGAGCAACTTTGCAATGTCCTTGACACCTTGAGAACTTAATTCATCTGTTAGATGACAAACCCAACCCAAAGTTCTAAATTCCTTGAAGGCTCAGGTTTTCAAATACTCTACAGTGAAACAAAAATTACCTGGAGTGCCTAATCCTCACTCTTCTAAATCAGGATCTTTGTGGGTTTGGCTTCGTGCTTGTTTATACAATGCATGG